>JANHAO010010329.1:0-17735 GCA_026873985.1 Saraca asoca
ATTAATTCTACATCCTACAAGTTTAACTTGTTTGTCATTATCATTAATAACCAGACATTTATTTGAATTAAAAATTACTTGGTTTTCTTTGTCACAAAACTAACTAATACTTGATAGATTATGTTTCAAACCTTCAACAACATATTATTAATAAAACAATTAGGCATCTTACCAACTTTACCTATTCCAATCACTTTTCCTTTGATATTATCTCTAAAGGTTACTTTACCTCTTGTGATTGACGTGAGAGTAATGAAGTTATTTCTGTTTCTCATCATATGGCAAGAGCATCCATTGTCAAGAAACAACAAATTGCTTCTTTTCTTCCCATAATCCTGTAAAATAGAGAATATACTTACTTTAATGGTACCCTATTGATCTTGGGTCCAAATCTATTAAGTAGCAATGAAACATTCTCTTTGGAGCTAGATGCTTTAGGTAGCCAAATCAGTTTTTCATTTGGTCTTAGAACATAAGTGCCATTTCTATATGGACAAAATTTTATATGATGACCTCTATGATTACAATAAAAGTAGGTAATATATGAAAATTTCTCTTTGTCCTTGATTGTTTATAACCTCAACCAGCTTTATTTTGATAACCTTTTTGATTGTCTAGCTTGCTGTTAAGTTTCACATTGCTATCAAAAAATCCTTGTAAAGCTTTATTCAATTTTTCTATCTCAAATTTGTAATACTCACAATGATCACATGATTTGCTCTCACTCAGAAGTTTCTCAACTAAGATATTCAAACCATTTTTTTTTCAAATTGTTTAATCTTTTCAAGCTAATTTTCATTCTAAGTTCTTAATTGCTTTAACTCCTTGTTAGCTTTAGTCAATGTTTCATATATTTTTTCATACAAATCATCAAATACATTATCAGTTTCAGCATTAGTTTGATTATTGGATTCATTATCAATATCACTAACATAAGAGCCATAGAAAAATGAAGGATATTTTAGTACTTTTATGTCTTTATTGTGTTTGGCCATGAGGCAATGCTATCCTTCTTTTTTGGAATCAACCTCAATTCTGCCCATGTAAGCAATCACTAAACTATCCAAGATTTCCTTTGCTATTGTACATTCAGAAATTCTTTCAAACTCATTAGTAGAGAATGAATTAATAACAACCCATTTTACTTAGGATACAAAGAGGTGTTTCCTCCTTTCCATAGCAATTTAGATTTAGGCTATAGAATTCCATTATTAGATATTTTAGGACATTCACAACCTAATTCTAGAAGTTCTAACATGTCAACATCTAATGCTTCTATAAAAGACTTGATTTTGTGTTTCCAAGAAACAAAATTTTCACTATCAAAAGTAGGGGAACTATTCAAGAATGGACAATCAGGAAAAACAATCAATTTAGAATCCATAATTTTGTTTAAAAAAAAAGAGTATCAAGAGCCAAAGCTCTGATGCCAACTATTGGTCTCGAAAGAAAAATAAAAGTTGTGATCTTGCCCTTATTCCTTTAGAGGAATTTTATACTCTTTGGTTTGTATTAATTCTAAATGAGTTCAACAACTATGTCAATTGTAATGTGATTGTTAATTTTAATTTGCAAGTAAAGGCACAACAAAATACTTTCTTGTTTACAAAAATTATATTAGATTATATGATTAACAATTAAATTATCTATTAATTGAAACAACAAGAAACCTAATTGCAAAATTAATGCAAAAATAGAAAATGTGCAGAAGTGTAAAAGTAGTAATGAAAGAATTAAGACACAAAATTTTTAAGTAGTTCAACTTGAATTGAAACTGCAATTCAAGTCTACATCAATTGGATCAATCCTCAACAGGATGATCTATTCTATTATTAATCATAGGAATTAAACCACGCTCCTACACACCCGTTTTACAACAAGAATTTTTCTGGGCTCTTATAAGACTTATGATACAAAACTTCTTAATCTCCTGTAGACTATGATTAACCTCATAATCTAAAGGACATCACAAGAATTCAATGCACCTTCTACCAATTGTAATCAACCTCACAATTCTAGAAAGATGCAAAGGGAAGATCAACTTCTTGCTTTGTATCCAAATTCCTAAAACCTATAAATCTAAAATAGAAATAAAGAGTTTAAGTTAGAGATACAATACCTCAATTGAAAATCTCAATCATCTAAGGTGAATCCTTCAATAGTTTGATCCAAGATTGATTGAATTGATAAAAAAAAATGATGAGATAGCAAGATTAGGTTTAAGCTTTGAGATTTTCTCTATTTTTTGTCATAATGTGTTATGAAACAAATGAAGTTTGGTCTATTTATAGTTTAGGTGACTGACATTTAAAAATAACTAATTTTCAGTCTTTGAATCATTTTGTGAATCAATTCATAGAGGTTATAACAAACTTATAACTAATTAATCGATTTATGAATCAATTCAGCTTATGTAAAAATTCATGACCGAATTGATTAATGAATCGAATCATAGTGTTTTGAAAATAGATGTTGCATCAATTAAAGAATCAATTAAAAAAAATTCCAAACCTTTGGTAAGAAAAGTTTTCTTCATAAATCAATTGGCGAATTGATTCAAATAGTTTTCACAAGTTTTTTAACATGAATCAATTCACAAAGTGTAAAATGGTTTTTATAAACTTGAACTTGTGAAAGATCATATAAAAACTTTGTTTGAATTCTTTTGATCAAAAACTCATTTAAACTGATTATTGTTATCTCAAATTAAGTTATTTTATAAAGCATAGTTGGATCAAATTGATTTAGAATTCACTAACAAAAGATCCTATAAGATCAAAGAAAGAATACTAAGTTGATGTAGATCTCCTGAACATTATTTGATCAACTTTGAACCTACAAACTAACAAATATTTAAACATATAGTTGGATTGAGATATTAAGCAAGATTATTTTTCCAATCATCAAAATTGAAGAAAGTAAGCTAGATAGGCTAACACTTACGCTCCATCCATGAGAAAGCTTGATTTAAAAATCATTATAAGGTTTTTTAGTGGTTATTGTAGTGGCTCTAGAGGTAGTAGATTCTACTATCCAACTCATTCCATTAGATTTGTTGAATCATGCTATTTACTTGGAGGATGAGTTGGATAGTTAAAGTCAGGTACTGAGCATCACCATTTTTAGAGGGGAATAAGTTGTGATTCCACTAGCACCTGTATTGGTCAAAACATCTTTTGTTGTTCTACCAAATGATCTAGTGCAATCAATGATAGAAGATGTAGAGCTTTCCTTGACAAGGTCCCAAGTGCTCTTAGACTAGCAATTTCAAATGACTACTTAGTACACTTGTAAGAGCATAAATATAAAGTTATTGATGATTTCAATCCCTGTAAATTTTTCTTAGGCTATTTTTAGTCCTAATTCTATAGAATGGATCAATACTATGAGGGATGAATTGGCTTTCATGCATAAAAATGAAGTTTGGGATCTAGTTAAATTGCCTGTTGGTTACAAGCTAGTTAGTAGTAAATGGATCTTTAAGACTAAGTATGATGCTCAAGGAAAGATTGAGAGGCATAAAGACAAACTTTTTACAAAGGGCTTTACTCAAAAAGAAAGCATAGACTATAAGGAAACTTTCTCGCCAATTTTAACTAAGGACTCATTTTGAGTTATTATGGAACTAGTAGCTTATTTTGACTTGGAGTTACACCAGATGGATGTCAAAATAACCTTCTTGAATGGTGATCTATCATAAACTACATTAAGAGAAGAGTAAAGAACACCTTGTGTGTAAATTGAAAAAATCTATATATGGTCTAAAATAAGAGTCTAGATAATGGTGTCTCAAGTTTGATAAGACCATTCTTGGATTCAAAGAGAATAATGCATATGAGTGCATCCACATGTTGATGAGTGTAGGTAGTTTTGTAATTCTAGTTTTTTATGTTAATGACATTCTCCTTGCCAATAATGACATGAACCTTTTAAATGAGACAAAGCAAATGTTGTTGAAACATTTCAAAATAAAGGATCTTGGCAATGTTTCTTTTGTTGTAAGCATATAGATTTATTGTGATAGATCCTTGGATATGCTTGGCTTGTCTCAAAAATTGTACATTGAGAAAGTACTAAAAAGGTTCAACATGTCTATGTGCTTTCATGTTCCTTCACCCATCCAAAAGGGTGAGATACTTTCTAAAGCCTAGAATCCTCAAAATATTGATGAAAGAGCAAAAATGAAAAATGTCTTATATGCTTTTATTATATGCACTGGTATGTACACGTCCTAATATAGCTTATGCTATTAGTGTACTTAGGAAATACCTAAGTGATCCTAGTCAAAGACATTAGACTACTACTAAAAGAGTAATGACGTACCTACAAGGCACAAAGGATTATATATTGATGTACAGAAGATTTAATGTTCTAGCTATTACAAGTTACTTAGACTCTGATTGTGTTAGTTGTTTAGATGATTATAAATTGACATCTAGATACATCTTTATAATGGCAAGATAAGCTACTTAGTGGAAAAGTGACAAGTAATCACTTTTAGGAACCTCCACTATGGTAGCAAAGTATGTCACACGTTATGAAACTACTTGTGAAGCTATATGGTTAAGGAATTTCATTTATGGTTTTAACATTGTTGAAAGCATTTCAAGGCTTTTAGCCATTTGTTTCGATAATGTTGTTGCTGTGAACTTCTTTTAGAACAATAAAAGTTCTACTTGTATAAAACACTTTGATGTCAAGTATTAGTTTGTTAGAGAGAAGATACATGAGCATCATACTTGCATTAAGCATGTTTTCACGAATCGTATGCTTGTAAATCCAGTAATCAAAGGCTTAGTGGTGCGAATGTATCATAATCATGTTTAAAATTTTTGTTTAGCTAAATCTTTTGATGTTTTAGGTTAATGGGAATTTTATGTTTGATGTAATAACATTGAACTCATTGTAATCTCGAGATTTGTATTAATGAAATATTCATGATGTTGCCAAATGTTTATTATTATTTCTACACATTGTTTATCGCATGTTATTGGAGACATTTAGGCCATGTCTCATTGTTATTTTAAGAATGTTGATTCTCATTAGGCATCTTGGGCAAATGCTTTGGACCATTATGTAAAGATTTATATATAATCATGTTTTCTATTATGTAAATCTTATTATTCACATCTCATAATATGTTTATGGTCATCAAGATATAAGTGTTTAAATGTGTGTGGCATCTGTATCCTTATCAGATATGATGTTGTATATTGTTATACACTTATGATCTCAATCTAGACCTATGTTTGTAAAAGTATCACAATTATTTTGACATTCCTTAAAGTGGCCACATATTATAATCCAGAGAACTGTTATTTGTACTAATATGAAATATGTTGTTCAAGTGGGAGAATGTTATTTATTCCCTAATGAACTTATATATTTCATATTATTATTTAAGCCCATTTATGAGATATTTAAGTTTAGGTTTCTAGTGACACTTAGGCCCATGTGTTAAAGTTGACATGAGCCTTAATATTATTAGGCTACTACTATGATGGGTAGTTTGAGTCTAGTGTGATTTTTTTAGTTTTTGGTAAAAGTGAGGTAGGTCACAAATCTCTAACTAAATTTGTCTTATTGCTAAACCCATTTAGTAGTAGTCTCTCCCTTGCCTGACAGTTAGGTTGAAGAGATAGAGAACTTGCTAAGCTAAATAGAAAATCTATCGAGAAATGAGATTAACCATGCTATTGAGGTCAATCATTCTAAGGCTAAAGAGACCGGCAATTATCTAAGGAGATCAGTCAAATATTGTAACCATGGGTTTGCTAGGAAATCCAGGTAACTTGTTTTAATCTTCCTTGCATATTTAATTTGTCTGAATTTCAATTGGTCAATTTATAATTAAATTTTCCCTATGCTAATTTCACAATATTTTCTTTTGATTATTTTCCTTTATTTTAGATAGAACTATTACAATTCATTTGTATGATTAAAACAACTAAAAATATGACTTCCATTACTTGAATAGAAAAAGTCACACTTAAATTGTTAATGAAACTCATTAACCTTGAGCGAGGTAAACCTGATGAGCAAGTAGGAAGCTTTGTTTCCATAGTCTATAAATCAAGAAAATGGGAAAAAGAAAAATTTTGAATGAAAACCAAAGGAATAAAAATGGACAGGACCCCAATCAATGTTTTTTAAAATTTCAATTCTATCCTACAACTTATGCAAATGTGGAAAAAAATTGGAAAACACAAATTCCCATTAAAATTAACAATTTTTTCAGTTTCATTCAAGTAAAAACTTCAAGGGTATTCAGTATGTCAAGTTTTAAAGTTGAAAAGGATAAATTGACAACAAAACATAATTTAAGGGACATAGTATATTTTAACCAAAGATAGGAATTTGAAAATTTTTGGAGGACCCAAATTCCTTGCACTTGCCTCAATTTATGCCACTAATAATACATTAATAATACACATTTTAAAATGTCATTCTCATGGAAACATTTTTAACACATATAGTGTAAAAATTGTTATTAAAAATATTTTAAAATTTATAAAATATGAAATTGTTATCTTAAATTTCCTTTAACAACATTGATCATTGTTTAGATGAAGCTTACTAACCTTAATATTAAGGATGGCAATTTACACTAACTTTGAGAATCTCTGTGAAAATTATCTCAATGAGGCACGAGAATGGGGAGATTTTTATGTTGAAAATAATTAAAGCCATCATATCATTCATATCTAATTACATCTTACAAAATGTATATGTATAAAATAATAAACTTGTAATTAGACACACAACTGGTGATAATACGATATTCATAATTGTTATCCATGTTCTTAATCCATGATTGCCTATAAGGGAGAAAAGAAAGAAGAAAGAAGAGGTGAACTCCTCTTTACCCTAGATGTTGTCTTTAAGTTAGAGTCTATCATCTTATTGGGGCAACAATTGTAATATACAGAGTGAAAGTAGGGACCTCTCCTTGTGAGAATGGATTGAACTAGCCTTCCCATCATCAATAACCCAACAAACAAGGCCCACATAACAATAGATCCCCTAATAGTCTAAGTATCACACTAAAAATCTATAAACAATATAATTACATATTTGGGCTAATAAACAAATAATATTATTTGATATCTAGTAATTCAACTTATAATAAATTGACTTGCTATACTAATCTGTAATATTATTCTAACATTTTACTCTTATGGGAATGGGACGAAAGTCTAACCTATCTAAATTATGGGGATGGAGTAGGGAACATAATCCTTATCCTGTCATGCTTCGTCTTGCGTCTAATTTAAAAAATTATTGTTTTATTTTTACTATTATATATAATACATTTTTAATAAGGATATTCAAATTAAATATTTATAAATTTATTATGTTTTGTAAGCATCAAATATTATAAAAAGATAATTACATGATGAGGAGTATCTTAATTTCAGATGAAGTATTAAAAGAATTTGAAATAATTGTTAACTATATGTAAAGGGTACAACACACACAAAGTAAAATAAGTTAAGATGATATTCACCTCTATAATTCAAAAACCAGATAAAGATGATGTATCATCTAGATGTTACTCTAGTGGGTTGGTTTTGTTACAATATTCAATTCACTATATTGAATTTTTCTCCTCAATTTTCATATTCCCTCTCCAAAAATTAGGATTAGTTCTTAAATAATTTTTTCAAAGGAAATGGTGGTTTTTAGTAGTCATGTAATAGTTGTGTAAGTGTTCTATTAGGTTTATGTGTGAAAAATGGATGGATGTGGATAAAGTGCACATAACTAGTATAAGGGGTTAGATATACACCTTTTTAAAAGTCAGTGAGTTATATGTACATGATTCAAGGTACATGGGGTGTGGTACAAATTAGCGAAACTAATATCACTTGTATTTCAACAAAGAAAGCTGAAAAAATCCTGCTAACATAAAACAAATAAACAAAAAAAATATATGTTTCTAATAAATAATACAAAATAATAATAATCATGAGCAAAACTTAATAATTTGTGTGCTAAATAAAAAAAATTACTCAATTGTGATAAATAAACCAAACAAAAATCAAGAAGAAAGAACAATAGATTGGAAAATTGTAATTTCATCTTCGATGACAACCCTTCATTTCCTTTAATAAAAATGTGATTTTTTTCTTCAAATTTTGATGCTTATAATGAGAAAAAGATAAACCAAACTATTTTTATTTTATGGATAATATAGTTGTTAAATATTGTTTTACTTAGAAATCTTGATTTTAACCACATAAGCAAATATTAAAGAATTATTTCTAACAAATATGCTTACATCACTACTACAAAATGCGAAAATGACATTATTAAATAAATGTTAAATGAAAGATAAACCGACATATATATAGGCATACTGGTGTTTTTGTAAATATGAGAAACTATGAAACAACAAACATTTAAACTCAATTTCAAGTTTGACATCGATTTCAGTTAAGGAATTATTATAGGTAAAAAGTGGCTTCGAAAGAACGAGTCCCCAGTTACGACGGAGGCCAAGTCCCTTGCCTCGCCAGAGGCACCCAGCAAGTTTCACTTTGCCCTCTATCAAGAAGCGACATAGCGAAGTCATCCTGATACCATCTCGTAAAGCAAGCCTCACCTCGCTCGTCGTAAGACAGCGATGTGACGAGGTGATCATAAGACCAGCCCGACAAGCAGCCAACTATCTTGCTCGAGCCCGCTACCTCATTACAGCAGCACTACACTCATTACAGCAGTTCCCAAAACAACCCTGAGCCAGGAATCCCCGCTCAGGATGCCAAGCACCTCATATGGCATAGCAATGCCAAGCGACGGATGCAGACATATGCAAGTCTACAACTGACTAAGGGGACCCACCCCACAGCCTACGTTCTACAACAGCAGAATTGTAGTCTTTTATTATCTTTCTCATTTATATCTTGATGTAACACAACTGTAGCTTATAATTAATGCATGTAATTCCTCCTTCCTCTATAAATAGGATTGCATTATTAGAAGAGAAAAGAGGTTAAACATTGTAAGCAGGAAGGTAGGGTCCAGTGCCACCCAGATTTAGCCAAACCACGTTAAAAACATCGCCCCTCCCTTTCCTTCTTCCTCTCGGTCCATCTCTTTCTGTGCTTCAGAAGCAGCATTGGATCCCAAACTCTCTCTCGTTGGCCAGATTTTGGGACCCTTCGTGCAAATCAAAATCCAATGTCAACATTTTGGCACCGTCTGTGGGGACTGTCTGCTCTCTGAAGTCTCTATTACAACATAATAATGGCCAGAGAAAGAGCTACTAGGAGCTCAGCCACTCTAGCCCTCTAGCCGATGGACACTCCCGCTGTAAGGGCTCACCAGCAATCTATTGTTACTCTTGAAACTCAAAAGGCACCAATGCCCAGTCGACTTCATCCGGTGCTTGAAAGCATGGTAAGAGAACTGGCAAAAATCGTCAAAGCACTGGCACAGGCCCAAGTTCAGAGCACACAGAGATAAGAAGAGTTCATGGTACAGCTCCAGTAACTTCACAAAGAGGCTCAAAAGGAAACTCATGAAGATTATGATAGTCAGTAACTGGGGGGCTCGCGACGAATAGGAAGCTCCAACCCTCAGTTTGAGATGCAGAACTGGACAATAGAGGAGATCCTCTACAGGCTTGAACAGCTAGAAGAGCATCCACAACCTCAGAGCCATCAATCACTCCATGAGGAAAGCTTTCCATTTTCTGTGGAGATAGAGACGTGGCCTCTCCCACAGAAACTCAAAGTGCCTGTGATCCCGCTGTATGATGGGAACAATGACCCGAGCGACCACCTGGACGCGTTTAATACTCAAATGGACCTTCAGATTGTTGACCCCCTGGTGAAATGTTGCGTCTTTCTCGCCATATTAGGGGGAATACCTTAGGCATGGTTTAGGTGCCTCCCGGCTCGCAGCATCGACAGCTAGGAAGAATGCCAAAGGAAATTCGTTGATCAATACCGAGCACTGAAGAAACAACTTACGCCTCTTTGCCATCTCACAATGATTTTCCAGTGCAAGGATGAGCCGCTCAAAGACTATGTAGCCTGATTTAGGCACGAGGCCAACTCAGTGGAAAATCCTTCTGAGGAAAGCACCTTGATAGCGATCTCAGTGGGACTTCACAAAAATAAAAAACTATACAGAAGCCTCTACAAGTCCCTAGCTCGAGACCTCGCTGAACTTTACAAGTGAGCTGCTAAATAAATAAGATGTGAAGAAACCTTCAGAAGGGAGGAACCTAAGCATAGAGTAGGCCCCAGTAGTCCCGTTGCTAGTAAAAGGAGGGGCAGCAAGAGCCACGACAACCCCGCTCCTCGTCTCATGAAAAAGGTGAAACTTCAATGACCTAAAGGCTGCTTCAAGAGTTACAGCATCCTGTCAAATACACAGGACAAAATCTTTATGACAGAAAGGCATAATGAGGACTTCAGAAGGCCCAGACCAATAAGGGCATTGGTCAAATCCAGAGATCAGAGTAGATTTTGTGCTTACCACAATGAGGCTAGACATACCACCTCAGAATATCGAGCCCTAAAAGATACCATCGAAGACCTCATCAGAAAAGGCCGACTATAGGATTATATGGCAAGATTGCTTGGACAGGGCGCTCAGTAGGCTCAGCAAGTTGTCACCCAAGAGCCTGAGCCCTCCATCAGAACCATATTCTGATCCTGTAATGCTCATCTGTTATCAATGATGATCAATTGTATCAACTATTGTATGTTGAATCAATGTAAACTGCCGATTAGCTAAGCATTGTCTAGATAGGGAGTCCTTTCACTTCGTCATTGCAAGGATATGCCCAAGGAAGAGACGGCCCCTAAGCCTACCTCACGGCTATGAAAGCTCAAACAAAACAAAACTGAGGGTGAGACGGCCTTGAGCCTACGTCGCAACGCCCGAAGGTGAGACGGCCCCTGAGCCTACCTCGCGACTATGAAAACTCAAACAAAATAAAATTGAGGATGAGACAACCTTGAGCCTACCTCACAGTGCCCGAGGGTGAGATGACCCCTGAGCCTACCTTGTCGCTGCAAAAACTCAAATAAAACAAAATTGAGGGTGAGACAGCTTTGAGCCTACCTCGCAATACCCGAGGGTGAGATGGCCTCTGAGCCTACCTTATGGATATGAAAACTCAAACAAAATAAAATCGAGGATGAGATGGCCTTAAGCCTAACTCGCAATGCCTGAGGATGAGACAGCCCCTGAGCCTACCTCACGGCTACGAAAACTCAAACAAAACAAAATCGAGGGTGAGACAGCCTTGAGCCTACCTCGTAACACTCGATGGTGAGATGGCCCCTGAGCCTACCTCACGGCTATGAAAACTCAAACAAAACAAAATTAAGGGTGAGACAGCCTTGAGCCTACCTCATAACGCTCAAGGGTGAGATGGCCCCTGAGCCTACCTCGAGGCTACAAAAACTCAAACAAAACAAAACTGAGGGTGAGACAGCCTTGAGCCTACCTCGCAATGCCCAAGGGTGAGATGAGCCTTAAGCCTACCTCTTGGTTACGAAAATAAAATCTTAGCAAATGGTTCTCACCTTGCCATAACAAAACAAAATCTCAGTCACTGACCCATTACAGCACAAAGATGCTAAAACTAAATCGTTGCAACTTTCATGCAACTGACCACCCCCAGCTCTCATGCGGACGGGTTCTCATGTCTTGAACAAGATTTCTCAGATGTAGCTTGCACACGACCTTGCTCTCACTCATAGCAGATTGAGTAACCAGAAAGATAAAGCACAACCGATTAACCGAAAAGAGCATTTCATTGATCATAAAAAATTTACATACGGTGGTGCAGAAAGCATCTGATACAACATTCAAGATGAAAGAAAAGCTCATACAACAAAAAGACCTCGTCCAGCGAGGCAAAATTACATCAAAAGAAGAAATGCAGAAACAAAGGCATGAAGCTCAAAGACCAGACACAACCATTCCTGCAAGAAGGAGCAAAAGGCCAATCATCAAGCTCGTGCCTGTAGGAAGGACAACGACTTCCAAGCTGCTCCTACTTATTTTCCTTCGATGCGTCCCCCTGAGCTAGACCCAGAGCAAATCCAAAAGTCATAGAAGCTGGCTAGCCAGGTAGCAGCACCACAAGCAATGCTCAGAAGAGGTGGCCCGGGATCAGCACAAGATCCCCTAGGAGCCCACAAGGTGGATCCTACAATAGAGCCACATGCAACAGGCTATCCATGCCTCCCGGCACTCTGCAACAAGTCATCCATGTCTCAACAAGCTTCACCAGAAGGTAAGACACCAAAACACAGGGGGCTCATCAGTCTCCTCCATTGAACTTCTCTGAGACAAAAAGAGAGAATGCCCCAGGCTATAAAAAGACTTGCTCGGCCTTTTGAAGAATCCAGAGGGTATCTGACCTAATCTTCATCCAACGGCCCGAAACGAGTGACAACGCCACGACAACGGCCAAAAATGGCAAACAGAAGAAAGCATGGCCTAAGGTAGAACAGAAAGACATCTAATATGACACTTCGGTCAAGGGAGGACACTGACTGAAGATACGAATCAAGCCTCGAAAAACTCACAACTCCTGGTCCGTAAAGCGAACCGAGAGTTGAGGGGCTTATGTTATGGGCAAAAAGTGGCTTCAAAAGAACGAGTCCCCGGGCATGACGGAGGCCAAGTCCCTCGCCTCACCAGAGGCACCCAACAAGCTTCGCTTTGCCCTCCATCAAGAAGTGGCACAGTGAAGTCATCCCGATACTATCTCGCAAAGCAAGCCTTGCCTCGCTCGTCACAAGACAACAATGCAGCGAGGTGATCATAAGACCAGCTCGACAAGTAGCTAACTATCTTGCTCGAGCCTACTACCTCGTTACAACAACACTACACTCGCTACAACAGTTCCTATAATAACCCCGAGTCAGGAATCCCCACTTAGGATGCCAAGCACCTCGCATGACAGAGCAGTGCCAAGCAACAGATGCAGATAGACACAAGTCTGCAGCTGACCAGGGGGACCCACCCCATAGCCTATGTTCTACAATAGTCGAGTTGTAGTCTTTTATTATCTTTCTCATTTATATCTTGATATAATACAACTGTAACTTGTAATTAATGCATGTAACTCCTCCTTCCTCTATAAATAGGATTGCATTATTAGAAGAAAAGAGAGGTCAAACTTTGTAAGCAGGAACTCCGCCAAAATCACTTTCCAATACATTAATAAAATTTTTGCCATGGACCTAGGGTTCGGTGCCACCCGGATTTAGCCGAACCACATTAAAAACACCACGCCTCCCTTTCCTTTTTCCTCTCGATCCTTCTCCTTCTGCACTTTGGAAGCAGCATTGGATCCTGAACTCTCTCCCATTGGCGGATTTTGGGACTCTCCGTGCGAACCGAAATCTGACATCAACAGGAATCGATGTACTTTTAGAATTATTTAATTTGTACCATCTAAGTTTAAACCATCTTTAAGATCTACGGCTTCCCAATTATTAAAATTTCTTATTAATTTATCAATTAAATTCTTATTTGATTATGCTTCAAAGAATTTTTTATAATATATAGTCAAAACAATTTTTTTTCTATTAATTTATTAATTGAATTCTTAATCAAATTGTTTATGTATAACTAATTTATTGATATGACAATATTACAATTAATTTACAATTTTTCAATACTACAGAATTGTAAAAATTCTCTAATGATCATTAATTTCTTCCATCCAAGACTACAAAATAGTCAAAATAAATTTGTGACATTTATTTTTAGATAGATGAAGAGCTATAGATTAGATGCCAATTTTTTTAAGAACTGATGTAGATGGATAAAATAATTCAAAAAATGTAGGTACATAAAGGGTCGTGTATTAGACATTGGTTTATATTAAGAACCGACATAAATATATAATATTGCATATCGGTTCCAACAATTAAATAACATCTAAAGTCTCTGCACATTATAAAAATTCGATGCATTCCTTAACTCTCATTTTATTCTATCTTGCTCTCAATGTTTATTTATTTTTCCCTTTTTTCTTTCTCTTTTGTTGTATAATTTCATTCTCCTCAAGTTTGCTCTAAAGGTTTATAGTTTATTTTTCCTTTCTTTTTCCTATTTCCCTTTAAACAGGGCATATGCATGGAAATAAGAGGACAATGAGTGCACTTGATATGTGTGTGTTATCTTGTAGATTGCTTTTGATGTATATGCTGTCTTGTTGCATGCAATGCTAGTAGCTTCAACAATAACACTGATTTGTTGCAAGCAATCCTAGCAACTTCAACAATAATATGGTTGTCTTGTTGTAAGCAATGGTATCACTTCTTTAACAATAATGTTGTTACATTGTTTCAAGCAATCTTAGTAGTTCCAACATGTTAACTTCTTGTGGCAATCCTAATAACTTCAACAATAATGTTTTGTTCCTATTATCTTGTTCCAATGCTCTTTTTAACGTTTTTGTATAAAAAAAGATTAATAATAATGACATTTGAACAATTGTAGCCAACAATAGGTTTTTATATTTTTTTTAAAAAAAATTAATAGAGAAAACATTAATTTTTAACGAAAGTCTATGTCTTCAACATAATTAGAAGAAAATTTTGAAGTAATTAAATAATATTTAATGTCCAAAATAATTCAATTATTGAAATATTATTTAATGGATAAAATAATTCAAGTATTTAAAAAATATTTAATTGACAAAAAATTTTAAAAAAATTAGCCTTGGGCAAATTATTAGTGAAAATGTAATGATATATTATTATCCAGAAAATAAAATAAAAAAATTAATTTAAAAAATTGCACTTTAGTTGTCTCATAAATGTATTGAAAATTAATTCATCAGTTGTCATAAAACACCAACATATAAACAAAATGATAAAAAAGAAAAAAATATAGGTTTTTGTATTTTTTTTTTTAAAAAGAAAGGATGTCAATCTTTAACACAAACCAACATCTTTAACATAATTTGAAAACATTTTTGAAGTAATTAAATTATTTAATGTGTAAAATAATTAAATTATTGAAATATTATTTAATGAAAAAATTAACATAAGTATTTAAATATTATTTAATTGACAAAACATTTCAGAAATAATTAGTGCTAAGCAAATTATTTGTGAAAATGTAATAATATATTATTATCCAAAAAATAAAATTAAAAAAATTAATTAAAAAAATTCAACTCGACGTATAAACTAATGAAAAAATTAAAAAAAATCAACTCAGGAATAATATGAAGTAATGGTAGTGTTTTTGTAAATATTATGAAAATTAATATGTCGATTTTTATTAAAAAAAAATTGACATCTTAACCTTTTATGTTGGTGTATCATAAAAATCAACATAGATGTATGACAATAGACTTTAGATCCTTCTTAATAACTAACGTTTAAAATTTAGGCTTCTATACGCAACATGTTAGTTCTTCACCTTACTCTCATTTGCTTTCATTTGCCTAAAACATTTGCAAAATCATTTTCAAACCCTTGCTACATTTGCCTTTGTTGTTTTTTATTGTCTTTGATCATTGCACTTCAAGTTAATCTCTAATCGAGATATGGAACTTCGTTCTTCTTACATAATATTCATTTCTTCATACTAAGTTATGTCAATGTTTTTTATACTTTTTTGCTTTGTACTTTGTTGATAGTTTATATTTTAGGGTTTAGTTTTTTTTTTACCTCTTTTGTTTCTTAGTTTGATTATCAGAAATGATTTTGATTAGGGTTTATTTTTTAGTTGTGTTTCTTGGTGTTGGTTATCTGGTCATGCATGCCATGTTTTGTATCCCTTGGCAAAGTGCTCACGAATATGTGGTAATCTATGTAGTAAAAACCAAAACTTTGAACCATATTAATTGACACTTTTTTTAAAAGCCATATTACTTGCCATTTGAAGCTTAATTTTCTATTTTGTTTTAGCAATTATGTGGGTGTTTGTGTTCCTTTATATGCATTTGAACTATTCTATCTTTTAAAAGAAATTATAAATTAAATTCACAATGATTTAACCTTAAAAATAACTTTTGCCATTAGTAAAAATCAAAGCACAACATGGGAACATCATGAACTTAATTTGAGCTCTATATCTATTATGTCCTTTCCACATGAATGAGTAAAAAAATTACCATGGTTATTTAGTGGAGTGATATAGCAAAAAGGTTTGGTCCAAGAGATTTCAATATAACACCTAGTATGGAACTTGCTTATTAGTACGAATGTTATTTTCTATACTTCAATTACTCAAGATCATTGTTTTCATTTTTGCTTCAAATTTGTAAATACCATGTAGAACTTGGAAAGAGGTTTGAATATGATATGGAATAAAACTGATATAATAGTTTTGTGAGGTTAAATTCTTTTCCTTTTTTCCTTTTAAACAGACATGTTGATTTTTCTTAGCTAACAAGAGTATGAGGGGTAATACCTTTATGAAGGAAAAAACCCTTATCTATATGTAACACCAGAAAAAAAATTGGAGAAGGACTAAATCAAAAATCTCTAAGGACTAAATCAAAAAGATTTCTGGAGATTGGGCCCTTGTGTAAGGTGGCATAAACTTAAGGGGCCAAAATAAAAATTATAAAAAAATTATTTTAACTATATAATGGGGGAGCTGGCAGCCCCCACACATACACAACCCCTCTTTCCCCTTTCTTGGCTGTGTCTTCTCCTTCAGGTTTCCTCTAGAAATTTGAGGAGAAAAAGCGTGTTCTGGCATCGGTGGTTGTAGCTACTTCTAGCCGTCGAAGGCCAGCAAATTCCTAGCCTTATTCTTTTGTGTTCGGCTCCTTTCTTACAGCTTTTATCTACGTCAATGAGGAAGGTTCTATTTAGCTGAAGCTTCCAGGAAACTCCTTATACTCCAATGAAACAATCTTAGGTTTTTTTCATCAGCGGCTATCCTCTTCCTTTTCTCCGGCATTTCTTTTTAGTTGGATAAATCCCTAGGAACTCCCTATTGCAGCTAGTTCAGCCAACCTTAGTTTCCAACCACTGACTGTGCTCCAACCGGCGGTGAGCTGCCAGTAAGTTCTTTGTGATGCAATAAGTAATCCTAGGAAACTGATTTATTCTGTAGTAATTGTGTAATTAGATGTCAAGAAAATTGTGTAGAAACCCAAAAAGTGATATGATTTCTAAGAAACTGGGATTTTATTGTATGTTTACGTGATTTTGTAATTTTGATCTTATGTTATTTGTATTTATGATAATGATTTGTTGAGATGAAAACATGAATTTGTTCTTGTTGATATTATGAGAATTTTTTGAAAATGTTTTCTACGTGCTAAATCGGAAACAAAAATGCTTTTGTTATTTGTTGAATATTTTGATGATGTTCCTTACCTAGAAATGGATTTTTGTATATCATGAAGTGAAAATGAGATTGTTTGAGAATCATGTTATATGATGAATTTTGTTGAATGATTTGAAAACTCTGGAATCACGGGGAAAAACTCATTTGGAACCCGCGAGTGCACTCATGTATGTGTGTGTATGATGGAAAGATAAGGTGGGACAGGGATTATGATTATAGCATGGGGACCCAGCGGATGTGCTGGATGAGTCATGCGGCATGAGGACCTGGTAGACATGCTAGATGAGTCATGCTTATGTGATATGATATTGTGATGGTTCCTTCTTGGAGTTGTCCTTTAGGTTACAACAGATATTTTACAGTATGAGTATTAATGAATTTTAAACTTGATATTGATTCGAATTATCATTTCATTATTTTGAATGTAATTCATT
>JANHAO010010330.1:0-17732 GCA_026873985.1 Saraca asoca
TAAACTCTATGATGCATTAGTAAAAACTAAGAAAGACTTAAAGCATGCAAACAAAGAGAAAGAAAGTTTGCTTGAGAGAATTAGTCAATTGGAAAAAGAAAATCATGATTTAAACCTCTTGGCTAAAAAGGTAATAAATGAAAATAAAGTTTTTGATTAATGTGAAATTTATAAATCCAAGATAGACACATTGACCTAGGTTTTACAAGGATTTACAAATAGCAAAATGAGATTAAATGATATGCTAAAAAATCAAACTGGTTTCCAAAATAAAATTGGTTTAGAATATAAACAGCAAATCAAGAGGAAATCAAAGAAACATTTTAAGACTGCTAAGCCAAATAGAAAATTCAATCACATTATATGCTTTTACTGCAATAAAAAAAGACATTATATTAAGCACTGTCCTTATAAAAATGGAACATATCTGCTAAAACAAAATGAAAAACTTGTATGGTTTCACTAACCAATATGGATCCAAGATCCATTGGGTACCACAGGTATAGCATCTATTTTGTAGGATTGTGGGAGACAAAAAGCAACTCATCATTTCGAGATAGTAGTTGCTCATACCACATAACTATAAATGTTAATTCCCCAATTTTCAATATATTTTCATACCTTCATTTCTTGTATTTGATTATGCTTATTTGCTTTGTATCTTGTAAATACTAACTTAGGCATTAGAATTTTCCTTAAGTTTGTTTTGTAGGTACATAATGAGGTAAAAATTGTGTTAAGTTGATTGATATTGATAATCATATCATAAGTTAAGACTTTTAGAGAAAAATTGCATGAAAACTAATTTTCGGACTTTCTGAATCAAATCCTAAATCAATTCAAATTTTTCTAGGTTTTTTGTGAGTTTCTGAATTGATTAACAACTCAAAATTTTATACTATGAATCGATTCACAACTCAAAATTTTACACTATGAATTAATTCACAAATCGATTCAAAACTTTTTTCAATCTTTCAGGAAGAACTTAAACCTTTTAAAATTTTTATCAAAACTGAAAAAGGCATAATAACAAAGCTAACAATATTTTCCTTTTTGATGGTAACAAATAATTTTAGATAAACATCAAAACATGCATACAATATCTTAATTTTAAATGGGGGTCTTTCAATTTACTTTACTTACTCCCCCTTAAGTTTTTATTCTCCCTTATCTATTTTCCTTATCTAAAATCTCATTATTTTTTCCCTTTTTGCACATCAAAAAGTAATAATGCCTCATTAAAATGAAATAACAAGATTTAAAAATCAAATCATATAATAGGGGTAAAGGGATTAAGGGATACAAAGTTGTTTTTAGCTTCATTTTAATACTAATCTCCCCCTTGAAGTAATGATTCTATTTAATTTTAGACTTATTGCATGAATTATTTTATTTTTGCATATATCAAATTATGAATTGATTCAGGAATCGATTCAAGGAGTTTAAATAATAGTTTCAAAAATTTTGGAACACTGGCTGAATATTTGAAATTTAGGTGAATCAGTTCATTAATTGATGCGATCTTGTTTGCCACCATAAAAAAGGGGGTGATTGTTAGCCTTGCTATTATGCCTTCTTCAATTTTGATGTTGAAAAATAATTTTATTTGATATTATGATCTAACAATGTGTTTCTTGTAGATATAGAATTAAACTGCAGTTTCACTTTAAGTTAAATCACTTTAAAAATTGGTGTTCTTGTTAATTCTTTATGGCATTTTGCATTATGCTATTTTGCTGCATTTTTGATATCATTGCATTTTTTAATTTTACAATTTTGTTTAATTACTGAAATGATTTAATTTGATCAATTTGTAATTGAATTCCTAATTATATTAGTGATTCCAATATTATCTTGATCCTCTAATAAAGTCTTCTTAAAAAATTTTGTAAAACAAGAATCCAATCTCAAAGTAAAAAGAGTATATATTTTACATTTATAAAAAGGGCAAGATTTTAATATTTTTTGGGACCTACAAATCTAAGCATATCAAATATGTTGATTATATGTATCAAATATACACAACAAAACTTTAAAAATTTTTCCAATCCTTGGACATGTTGTTTACAAATTAATTCATAAGCAGGGTAAAATTTATGTCAACAGTTTAAATTATACCTTCTTAAAAGTTATTCTTAAATTTCTCAATCAAATCTTGATTTGATCTTCAAGCAATTCTACAAACTCTCCAACCAGTCCTACGATCGAAGTCTCTCACATTACCTTCGGACAACTTCTTTGGATTTAATTTCCACCACCAATGGTGATCCACATAAACCAATTTTATCTAAAGCTTTTACTAAATTCACGTAACTGGTAGAATAGAAAAAATAATTACTTAGTTTAGGAGGTGCTAGCTCTTAAAGGAATCACATATTCACTAGGGTAGGATTGATGTTTGTATATAAAAAGGAGATGAGAAGTGAGATCACACAAAGAAAAATTAGTGCACAACACTTGTGATAGGGTTGAATTGATGTTCTCTCTTAATTTCGATTTTGACTTCTTCAGTTTAATTCTTCAAGCAAGGGGCAACCCTAGCTTGTGCTATCCATGCATAGTGGATGTACAACCCTTTAAGCGCAAGGAGTCAAGGTGTTCACACCCCTTAACATTTATCAAATTTGAAAAAAATTTAGAAGAAATGGTTCGATCCTCTTATTTATGAGTTCAAGTTCATAAACTTTTTTTTTATAATCATTCTTTGACTGTTTTAATTAATTTAAAACAATTTCTAAGTGAAGAACTATTTCTCTGTTCAAGATCTCTTCCAATATTAATATAAATATTCCCCAATCTCTAAATATCAACAATGGAAATTTGATCATATTTAATAATTTTAATCTCTATTAGAATTTTTAAATATTTGATTAATTAATACTTCTAATCATATATAATAGAACACTTAACTAATCATTTCAAATTTTCACGATGTTCACCCAATTTAACTCTTAAATAAATAATATTTTGCATTCTAACTTTTTCTTTGACTTTAAATTAAAAAGATTTTATTGTGTATAACTTTTAAGATTTTCATGCATATTGACAATAAATTTATTTACAAGTTCAATTGAATTAAAATTCCTTTTAATTCAGACACAATACTTGCTTTATATGTCATTCTCATGCAGAAACTAGTCTTCACTGCCTTAGAAATTGTGTGAAGGTTGTCGTTCAAAGGATACGTATAGCACACCCTAGATATTGGGTTAATTTTTTTTCTCTTCAAATTTGAATGGTTGGTTAAAGTCTAATTTATCTGAAAATTTTGGAGCTATTAATGAGTTTGACTGGAAGCTCATTTTCAGTGTTGTCTTACACTCTTTCTAGCTTGATAGAAATAGGAGAGTTTTTGAAGATGATTCCAGTTTAGAGGGGATATTATTATGCTTTTCATGGCTCAAGTTTCTGAAATCTTGAGAGCTGTTGCTTCAAACCCTCTTTTTCTGCTTTTTCCCGTATTGCGTATGAGGGAAAACTAATGAAATGGCTATTTCCTCTTGTTGGTTTTTTCCTTTATTTTTTGGAAAATGAATGTTGATGGTGCAGTGTTGAGAGATTCTCTCTTGCTAGTTATAGAGGTGTTTTTAAGAGATGATGCTGGAAGATAGTTGGAAGGTTTTACTTGTAATATTGGTCATTGTTCGGTGTTGGAAGCAGAACTTTGGGGAATGTTTCCTGGTTTGAGCCTTGCTTGAGCTACCTGAGTTCGAGAGATTATTTTAGAATCAGATTCTCTTGTCACTGTGTCTCTAGTTTCTGTGTTGGAAACCTATTTTAATGACTGATGTTAGTGGGTTCTCCATGCTCAGATCTTGTGCATTGTAGTTATTTTTGTCCTATCTCTCTCTCTCTCTCTCTCTCTTAAAATCGAAGACAAGTGCGCCACTAAAACTGTCAACAACTTCTCTTAGATTTTTAATTGGTTGATTGTTTGTTTCCCGATCATTATTCTACTATCACATACTAAGTCAAAGCGGGTCTCGTTCAAAAATCTTAAATTGCGGATTAGATTATTTTTGTTATTAATTAATTAATTGATTACAGTTGTTGATTTAACATGTTTCACTTTTCAATAATATAACGTAAAAACTTATGTACGTACCACTTTTTCAAATGTAATATGCATATATAGCTTTTATATATATGTAAATAAATGGTTAGTTTCAACTATGTGATATTATTCAAGATATATGAATCCTACACACTTATAAAATCTTCTTTATTAATATAAATTATAATTGTTCATATATGAATTGATTATTTATTATAAGTCTTCTCCTTAAAATAAACCCTTATCTACTAAAGTTCAAAGATAAAGTGACAAAAATTCTTACTGGACCGACCAAAGAAAATGGATAACCTTTTTTTCGCACCAGAAAGTTAGTGATAAAGATATAAGATATTAAGAATAATGTTTCAACAAATGACACATAGTTACTAAACTAATATCACTTTCATAAATTCAAACGTCTGTGTGTTTGTTTCCAAGGAAAATTGAAGGGCCAAGCACAGAACAGGTGTTGCAATCTCATATCATAATTCCTCATTCTCGGGTTGAAAAAATCGTAACCTAGAAGAAACTTTATTTTTCATATTTGGATAACTAAACGGTGGATGGTTGTTTTTGTCAGATTTTGACAAATTGCAATTTTGTGCAGATCACGCGTAATGTAATAATTTGCTTGTGACCTATATCTACCTTACAGGCAGCTCCGTTAGCGCCACATGTGTGATGCATATTCGCGACAAATGAGATCCGCATGTTTCTAGTGTATGCTATCGCTTTGCTTATTTTAATTACTTTGAATCTTCTGCTGGGGTCTGGATAATGTTAGTTGCTAGCCTAACCAACATTCAAAGTTCCTAAGTTCTGGAATCCACCCTTGCTTGTTTATTTTAATGTATCACTAAACTAATGTTAAGATATTGTTTATCTTAGATATATCCTCATCCTTTAACAGCCAGAGTTAAATAATCATCAAAAGCAAAGAACATCTTTGTTTTCTTACTAAAAAAAAAAAATCAATAATTATGATTGCTCCTTACGTTGATTTTTATGAACAGTCTGGGTTTCCCAGTGGTATTCAATCTGGGTATTCCCCTTTTTTTTTTTCCAAAAAATAAAAATTATCTTCTTTACAATAAATTTGACTCTTTTTCTTTATTGCAGATAAATTCCTTTCAAGCTTTCTATTCCATCCTTATCATCATTTATTTTTCTTAGACCTCAACAAACATTCAACATCAGTGACAAAAATTTAACGTTGCCGACACGCCGCAGAATCCCTCAGCTTGGATTTAGAAAACTGAATTGCAATTTTAAAAATTAAAAGAGTTGAAGAGACCAAAATTGCGAAATTAAAAACTTGGATGTGAATATTAGGTCAAATTTCTCAAGTCAAAGCAAAACATACTGTTAGTTTTTAGGGTGTAAGTTAAGATTCAAAAAGTAATCCTTTATTAATTGATGATATGATGCGATATCACTGGGTATAACATATTATAACAAAAGAAAAGGAAAGACCGTTGATCCAAGGTTAGTGCAAGAGATTATTTTAATAGTGACAGTTAGAGAAAGTATACCAACTTAATAAAATTCTAGTTGAGGTCCTTCCACGTGTGCTAATGTATCAAATGAGGAATTATATGGGTCTTGTGCCTAACATAGCTTTATGGTGATTTTTTATTCCTTTTTTATGTTAATTAATTAACAAGCAACATCAAATTAAATGCAATTCCCAATTTAACCCCACCCCTGCAAGCTTTCGGTGCTTTATCTTGGCTTATATAATATTGGGATTGGACTTTCAGTTGAGTTTTCAATCCATTGATCGCATGAACTGTTTTCCGTTTTTCGGTGCTTTTGGCATAATATACTGAGAATCTTTGTGCTGCTATGAGATTCAGATACTATACTATAAATGGATTATTTAATGATGATGAAAAATATCTTGGAAACTTACGAGCGTAGGTGAAATGGTGTATGCAGTTCATCTCAGCTCTCCAAAATTTACAATGAAAGAGCAAGTTACCCGAGCTCCAATATTAGAACGAACTTTCATGCGTGCAATAAAACCAATCAGATTTTCTCTAAAATTTCTTGTATACTAGAGTTATACCGCGTCCTTCGCCTCGCCCAGTTAAAAAAAATAAGTTGTAATATCTTGAAAATAATTATAAAATATTATTTTTAGTGTATGTTATCATACCTCAATCCACGAATATGACCAGTGTGAAAGGTCATTGATAGAAAATCTGTTACAAATCTAACAATGTAATAACCTTTCAAATGTGATATAACTTTAATATGAAATAATTCTAAATAAATGCATATATCAAATAATTCTTTAGATTTTTCCTTTGATTTTTATACCTCAGGACCCAAAACCAGCACATCTGACGAGGGTTACAAATCCTACACACAACCTGTACAATAAAAACCAAGACTACAGAAGCCCAGAAACACAAAGCTCACAATCTACTAGGCAACAACCAAACAAGTCATATGCACATTTTATCTATGCCAACTGCCAAAATTTATACTATCAATATATCTTTAAGCTCTATAGGAAATAATCTACTTAGTTAGGGAGTAGATTCTGAATCGGATGGATGAGGGTGGATCCTGGGGGTGCTTCAGGCTTTGAAAAATAAAATGAAAATAGGATTAGTTTCATAGAAACTCAGTGAACAAATAATTTTTTAGAAAACCAAAATTCAGTTTACAAATCATGTTTAAAATTAAAGTAGTGAAACATACCTATGTGAGGATATAATTAACAGTTTAAAAACAATCTAATAATTTGGAAACTTCTGTTTTATTCAGAAAGCAAACCAATAGATATAACAATCATCAAGTCAAATTTGAGATAGAGTATAACATTATGAAAACTATTCAACATGATATGAATCCAAGAAAATCATTGAGGTCTTTCAAATTTTCAAATAGTCTAGTATCATAAAAGTTTTGGATTTCTAAATGCCGTTGAAGTTCAAAGGATAATTCCTAAAGATAAACATACCTAACAGATATCAGATATCATCATACACCTTATGCTCCTATTAGATATTTCCTCTTATTTCTCCAACAAATATAATTTTAATCACAAGTGTACTTAAGGGTTTTCTAAGAAATTTTCAATGGATTCAGGATTTCAAAAACAAGTAACCAACCAAAATGTATTATATTACTAGATATATTAAAAAATAAGAAGTAGTTCCAATTAGTACATGAAATCAATATTTAGAAGACATTGTCATTCATCTTATGTAGTATATAAATTCAGAAATATTAGAAATCCAATATCAAGGTACGATGTAATCACAGGTTCTATAAATAGTAGTTAATATAAAATGCATAAGTATGCTAGGTAAATCATTCTTATATCTATATAGCATATGGTACAAATTTCAAATCAAGCTAATATCAATATTGTACTTACTTAGAAATGATAATGCTCTAGATAACAAAATTATTTTCTTTTTATAAAAAGGGATTCACAAAAGAATAGGATTATCCACTCACCTCACAAAAGTTAAAGAAGGCATTGGATCACTACTTCCAATTATCAAGTTGTCCTCTTGCCTCAAAATTTCGCAACTCAAGTTCTAGTTTATGAGAAATTCATGACATACATGAAGCAAACAAAATTATTATAAAATCGTTATTCATGTTTCATCTTGGCTAGCTGTCACCAAGACTAATGAAACAAAAATTTTTGATTTTCAATTTAAGGAAGACAAGTACTCCCCTAGTGGTCTTAGTTTCTTTTTTTTTCTTTTTAGAAATTGATAGGATTTGAGAACTCTCTCCATCACTCTAAACTACAATATAAACAATCTGGATTTAAAAGTTATCAACGAGCCATGCTAACTTAACACTAGAGGATTGGTACAAACATCTTGATTACTTTAGATGGTGTTCGAACAAAGAGGCCATCTCAATAACAGTCAATGCAGCCTCAGCACCTTTAATCCCATATTTTCCACTAGCTTGATTTAGAGCCTGCTCCATATTATCACATGATGAGACAACAAATATGCATGGAACTCCTTAATTCAAACTAGCTGAAAGCACTCCAGATGCTGCTGAATTAGCAACAACATCATAGTGGGAAGTATCTCTTCTTATCACGGCTCCAATGCATAAGATTGCATGATATTTATGTGATTTCCCAAGTCTTTCTGCAATAACACCAATCTTAAAACTCCCAAGAACCCACACCACATTAATGTCTACATCTTCAATTAAATAATTCTTGAATGTACTCAAAGCTCCCTCCAAGAGTTGCTTGGTTAAAATTTCATTAAATCGGACAACAACCACAGCAAAATGAAGACCCTGGGCTCTGCTAACAAAACCTGTTAAATTCTATACAACAACAGTCTGTCTAAGAGATAATCCACCCCTACTCTAAACAATAACATGTGGCTTAATTTTGTTGGCCTTGGAGGAGCCTTGTGAAGATGTAAAATGGACCTCAGATTGGCTGGTCACATGGGCAAAGAATTTTCAAAAGTTAGGGATTGTGTAGAGAGAGAATAATAGGAAGGGAATAGAGTTAAGAGAAAAATTTTGGTTACTGGGTTGACAACAAGCAATAGCAAAATGAGGATGAGCACAAGCACAGCTAGAAAAGAAGAAAAGAAAAGAAAAGAAAAAGAAGGAGAAGAAGAGGAAGAAAAAGGAATGGCAGTAGATCAGAGAAAGAAAGAAGAGAAGCAGGGTGTCTAGGAGATAAAGTTTCTGGAGAAAAAAAGGGAAATGTACGAGAGGTCAGCATAGGAAAAAGAAAAAGAAAAAGAAAATAAAAAGGAGTAAATTACACTTTGGCCCCTAACAAACATTCAGATACTCACTTTAGTCCATCAAAAAAAGGAAAAATTATGCTTTGCCCCCAATGAAAAATTTAAAATATTCATTATGATCTATCGGACTTTAAATTATTTTTATTTATTTTTCTAATGTGTTGCATATGTGAATCTTACGAAATTGATGTATAAACAATAAGACTTACATTCAATTTTTTTTATTAAATAAATTTAAGAACATGTATTATAACAGAAGTAGTTAAGTATTGCATGTATATGGTTTTCTACATAGATTCTGTTGAAAAAAAATCTAAATTAGATTTTAAAAATAAAAAGAATAAATAGAGTTGATTTGTTGGAATAAAACTTTAAGTCTTTATTTTTTGTCAAGATAATGTTGATTTATTAGGATAAAATTGAAGAATTTTTTTCCTTATCTTATTAGGTTAGTTTTGCTTATAAATATAGTTTGTTTCAAGTTTTGTAATGCAATCAAAAGGTGAGAAAGAAAAATAAGCTAGCATTCTTATGAGTTTAGATAGAGTACCTCTCTATGTATTAAGTTAAGGTCGTGATCAATAAATTTCTCTGTTCTTATATTCTTCTCCAAAATTCTTCTCTTTATTCTTTTGGTTCTAACATTAAGGAGGCAATTACTAGCCAATTTGAGATGGCATACATGAGATTGATGTCCTATTTTTTAGGTATTGAAGTACAACAGATTAATGATGGCATTTTTATTTTTCAACAAAAATGTGCCAATGATATTTTGAAATGCCTAAAAATGGAGGCGCTCAAACCTATCCAAACACCAGTTATAGAACGGTTAGAATTGAAGAAGGAAGAAAGTGGAGAACTAATAAATCCCACATATTTCAGAAGCCTAATTGGTAGTTTGAGATATCTGACTTGCACCAGATCAAATATCGCCTATGGTGTGAGGATTATTAGTCGATTTATAGAAGAACCTCGCCAATTACATCTACAAGCAGCAAAACAAATTTTACGGTATGTGAGTGGTATCCATGATAATGGGATTTTTTACTCCCACTCTAATAATTTTAGTTTGGTGAGATACTTAGATAATGATTGGGTAGGTGATATGGAAACTTGAAAAAATAATTCTGGGTATGCTTTCTTTCTTGGACAAGGATCTTTTTCATGATCCTCAAAGAAATAATAAGTTGTTGTGCTTTCCACAGTAGAAGCAGAGTATACGACTGCAACTTCTGTAGCATGTCAAGTAGTTTGGCTTCGTAGAATGCTTAGTGAATTAATATATGTACAGGGAGGTCCTATGAAAATCATATGTGATAATAAGTCAACTATTGCATTGGCCAAAAATCCAATTTTCTATGGAAGAAGCAAGCATATTGGCATCAAGTATCATTATATTCGTGAGTTAGTAAATAATGGTGAAATTGAACTAGAATTTTGTAAGTCTGAAGATCAAGTTGCAGATATTCTGACAACACCATTGAAGGCGGATACTTTCGAGAAACTGAAGATGCTATTTGGTATTATTTTAAAATCAAATTTAAAAGAGGCTGTTGAAAATAATCTAAATTAGATTTTGAAAATAAAAAGGATAAATACAATTAATTTGTTGAGATAAAACTTTAAGTCTTTATTTTTTGTGAAGATAATATTTGATTTATCAAGATATAGTTGAAGAATTTTTTTCCTTATCTTATTAGATTAGTTTTACGTATAAATATATATAGTTTGTTTCAAGTTTTGTAATACAATCAAAAGGTAAGGAAGAAAAATAAGCTAGTAAACTTGTGGTTTGAGAGAGTGCTTATTTGTTAAAATCGTGATTAATAAATTTTTCTTTTTTCATATTTTTTTTATTTTTTTGGTTCCAACAGATTTTACATTCAAGAGATCATATTACTGTCCCCTATTCTGCATGTAGCTAGGCTGAAAAGTAGTGATCCTTTCCAGATGGAACACTATATAATGAAGCGTCTTCAATTACCATTAGGTTTGATGAAAGGCACATCACCTATTAGGTAATTTAGAGAAGACGAAAAATAGAGATTTAATGACAAAGATATGAATTCAATTTCGTATTAACCAAATGTACATAAATCCACGAGATGGCCATGAGTATAAAGCTTATGCTCCAACCAGAAATCAAAGAAAAACTATGTTAAGTAAACAATGATGCCCACGGCATTAAAATCTTACATGCAGCAAATACATCAATCCTTGAAGAGAAAAGCCACATCAGAAACACCAGCAGACGCGTCATTCCAAGGAAGACTCAGTGTGAGTTTTCCATCAGTGGACCACTCGAAAGCAACCTCAGCACCATTCAGTTCAGCCTTCCTCGGAGACTCACTCGAGTAAGCAAGGAAATTACCACCACCTTTAACCTTAATCTTTGCACCAATCTCATTGTACTCCACTTCTTGAATTGTTCCTCCGCTGTTGAACATGTTGATCAGCCCAAGTGGTGCGAATTTCACGGTGCCACCTAGCTTTTCGAGTGGGATAAAGAAGAAGAGCTCGAACGTAGAAGGTTGGATAGTTATTTGGATTGGTTCAGATTTGGGAGTCATCAAACGCAGTTCCTCAGCATGACTGAGGTACACTATGTACTCTTCTGCCTTGCCCATTTGTGCTGCTTCAGCCTTCTGGTCCCATTCAATCTCAGACACATGCACTGTGCCACACATTGGCTTGTAGCACTCAGGGAAGCCTATGATCCTATGCACCTTCGTGTCCCAACCAGCCCCTTGGCAGTTAAAAGCTCCAATCACACCACAATACTGTTGGACCATATAAAAAAAAAAGAATTAAATTTTGATCTAAAAAATAAATAAAAAATGATAAATGCAGTGTTCACATACATATTAGTAAGATATGGACAAATAAGTGTGACCTTTTGCAAAAGTAAATTAGTGAGTGTGACATTGGTTGAGATAATAAGATTTTTTTTCTAGCCTCTTGTTTATAAAAATTTTGGAAAAAAATAGGTATATGAGTGAGATTAATACCTTGTTGAAGTTCCAAATCTTAAGAATGGTTTTCTGATCAAATAGAGGGTTCTTGAATAGGCAATCTCTGGTTGGGAGGGGGAAATGTATGCACTTGGGGACGGTACCATCGGGATAGACAAGCTTCTTAATGAGATCAAAATCATGAGAGCCCACCCTGTCACTGACATAGACAGGGCCACCACAAATTGCCCTTGACCCTGCATGATACTTGGCACAGGCATGGTCCGATTGGAACATATCCCAATCTGGCCGTATCATCTGCCCCATCCACAAGCTATTGTATGAACAGTGAATCATATGTACCCCTTGTAGCCAGTATATTCCCATTGGATCACCATTGGGGTCTTGGAACCAAAAATCATCACCTACGAAAATAACGAGTAATCATGTTACTATAAAGTGGAAAATACATCTATATGGAGAGAACTGACTGGCGACGGCATACTCCTTAGTCCTTACCAACTCTTCCCATAGAAATTTGCTTTGTCCCAAGAAAGAAGAAGTCATTGCACTGTTGCATGCTGGTTATGATTCCAGTTCCGTTGAAATTTTTGGCTATTGAATTTGACAACCCATTGTAGTAAGCCTTCGCGAGCTCAACTCTTCCTCCATATTCGTCGCACACATACTCAAGACACTGACAAAACATGATTACAGAATCAAAGTTAACAGACAATAACATAAAATTATAACAAAGAACAAAGATTAAAAAAAATTGAGAAATAATAATAATAATAATAATAAAAAAAAAACTCACATGAATGACGTCCACTTTGACTCCAGTAATACCAGATTTGGCAAGATGAGAATGCATAGAGTCATAGAAATCATTGGCTTGGTCAGGATGAACAAGCCCTATAGAACCCTTCACAATTTCCACCACGGCAAGATCATGCATAGTTCCATCAAGCCCAGGAGAGAGCTTGCAGGGAACAATCTTGGAATTCAAGTGCGTGGCTCCGGGCCTCACACCACCCCAAGCACCACACAGTGCATGCCACACATAAATATCATCCAAACCTGGAAAATTGGTTCTCAAATCCCTCGTGAAAGCCTTCATCCCGTACTCCTCTGTTTTGCTTCCACTTTCATCCATGCTGCTTTGCTCTTCTCCAAAAATCTCAGCGATTTCTTGTTTCAGCTTCTTAATCCTCGATTCGATCTCGCACAAATTGGCTGCACCGGTTCGAATGGCCTCATCGCGATCCCGATTCAAACGCTCAATCACGGAAGCCTTTCCTATCAGAATCGTGATTTTGTTTGGGTCGAAAGAAGGAGCATTAGGACCCAACATAAGACCAGCCTTGTATTTTTTGAACTTGTCACCTTCGTCTAGCCTGTGAAGCCTTGCAGTCATTTGTTCACCGCCGATGACAAGATTTTTGGCGTCCACGTTTGGGTCTTCGCCATCCAAATTAATGCTCTGCCAGCCATCATCTATAATAACAAACCTTGGAGAGACGCCATTTTCAGCGAAACCTTTCACTCCGTGCCAAACTCCAACTGGGTCGACTGTAAGATAAAATGCATCCCAAGTGCACCAACCAAATTTATCAATCAAATTCGGCAAAGTTTTCTCTTCTAAGAGCTTGAAAGTGTTGAGGTGAACCCTCATAGCACTATAAGCCTCTTTCAACAGGTTGTATGGATTTTCAGAGACATGAATATAAGCGATAGCATCAAAGTTTGCTGCTTTCACGATGTTCGAACCGCTTTCTGCGCAAATCATGACATGGCCATCAGAGCCAGGGTGAAGAGCAGACCTGAAACCGCCTTCAATGATAGGAATGATTATCACATAGGATTTGATTTCAGGAACGTCAAAGAAAATCCACTGGGTTTCCATTTGTAAATCTGAACCAGAATTTCCGACCCATTGGGTCGACCACCATGTTTTGAACCTGAAGATGCTCAGAAAGTCCCTATCACTGAATCTGCCTAGAGAGTTCATCAGCCTATCAGAGGTTTCTTTCTGGTGAAACCCAATGAAGCCGCCCTTGTGAGAAATGGCGAGCACACGTTGAAGAATATAAGGTGGAGTATCAGGGGCTTCTTGGCAGATTGAAGAGAAGGGACTGAAAGAGACATTTTCAGGGACTTGGGTTAGCAATGGTAAGCCTTTCACAGTAAGTTTGCCATTTGATAAATCAAAAACCTTTTCCAGAGGTTCAGAATTAAGAAATCTTCTTAAGGGAAGAGTTACAGGGTCATTTGGAGGAGCCATGAGCAGAGGAAAACAGAGAGGAATGAGAAAATGACAGAATAAAACAGAGGACTTTGGGCAGAAGGATGGAATTGATAATCTTGCGTGAGAGTGAAAGTATGAACAAACTATATAGTTGATGGGACAGAGGATACAAAATCACAAGATATACTGTTTTTACAAATTCAGGGTAAGAAATGAGCAATATTTTGATACACTTTTCGAATATGGAAGCTTTGAAAAGAGTTAGCTAAGGGGAAAAATCAAAGAGAGCGAGGTTATTTCAGAGACCTGGTTATAAACAGCTCGAGAGAAATAAAAGCTGGATGTTGAAGCTCACAGGTGAGGAGGCAAATTTATCAAATGCTTTGAAGAATCACGGTTACAACTCTATGGCAATGTGAGGCTAGACTATGTGGGTATATATAGAGAAAAATGACACTGTTTGTGCCCTAAATTTGAATTAAAATATTTGTAAAAGGGATCCGGAATAGGAGAGTCTATCCTTTTGACGCCCGTGGACCTCCTCCTGGAATATAACCACACAATCAGAAATTATTAGGTGGGAAATGCCTACCATGTTACGTTACATTGTTATTTACGTCGACAAAATTGTTGCTTTATTTTTTTCTTCCACTTCTATCCTCTTTTCTCTTTCCTTTTTTGTAAAAAAAAAAATTACAAATAAAATTTTGTTTGCAAAGTTATAACAGTTAATCAAAATTTAAAAAAAAAAAGCAATTTTACATAGTATCAAAATGTCAAAATCCTTAATCTTAATAGAGTTTTTGTATTTTTATATCAATTTATTAATATAAAACTTAGTTGAATCCTTTATTTTATCTATCCAGAAGGTGTTGATAAATTAATAAAATAAATATAACAAAATAAAAATATACAGAGGAGTTTGAAATAAATTAAATAAATTTAAAAAAGTATTATGATATTATCATACAATGGGTTTGTTTTTATACATTCTTGCAAAGTATTACAATAATATATCTTTTGCAAAAATCACAGAGTCAAATTAATAAATATACAAAAATATATAATAAATATTATTGAGAGACTAATTTAACTATTTAGCCACTTTTCAAGCATTTCATTTATTTAAAAAGGTTGGACCCAAATCACTTATTATCATAACATAAATGACAATATTTAAATATTTTTAAATATGTTATATTAGCCAATACCTTATAGAATTGATATAAGTTTTACTTGAACAATTTTTTCAAACTCGTACTTTATTACAGCGTAAATACTAACTCATTGTGCAAATGACATTGGTTGAAAAAAAAATAGAATTTCCGACAGCACACACGTGTGTTATATTTCAACATTTCAGTTCCGATAAAATGCTGACACGTTATACAACATTGCTTTGCTAAGTTACACGTAATCTGACATGGAATCTTAGTCGTTGGTGTTGGATTAATTTCAACCTCATTATCCACAAGAAATTTCCCAATGGTTTTGTTTAAATATAAATTTCTTCTCTCGTACGGCCGGTGGAGTGCCCACCAGTTCACTTGACCCCACAGATTCTCACACGATAAAATTTGTAAATTTTGATTTTTCTCTTCATCTTGTATTGCATTTTCATTTTAGTGACTTCTATGTTTTATCTCATACTTTAATTATTGTATTTTTTTTTTTAAAAAAAATCTTATTATAAGTCCCGCATTTTCAATGTCAACATGAAAGAAATATTATTGTTTAAATTGTTATTTTGACATTTTAATTCTGATTTATATTTCCTAATCTTCCCACAAAATAATCAAAATTTATTGAAGACCTCACAAATTTTATTATGAGAAGGGAGAAATCACATCTATTTAGAAAAAAATATTTATATAAAGAAAATTATGATTGAAAATAAAGAGAAATGATGTGATTGTTATATGCAAATGTTTTAAGATTTGTTCTTACTATTTTCATTTTCCACCGCCTCAGTCTCTCATTTCTAATGCATTCCACTTTCCAACGTGGGTGAGCCAGGAAGTTTCAAGGGCTATTTTTGGCGCACTTCACTTCCTTCTGTAATCTATGTGGGCCCCCCAACTTAACTTAATCAAGTTGTCAACCGAAATACAATTAGCAACACACTTATTAATATTCAATTACTGATGATAGTTTTCTTTTAAGAAATTAAATAAAATATAATGATTATTTAAAGAATGATTAACAAGTTGGGAACTCCTTTTGACAAGATTTCTAAGGAAAAGAAAGAAGAAGGAAAGAAGGACTTTGTGAAGGCTGCTAGTGGTGGTTGTGCATCTCTCTAGAACTTGAAGAGAAGATGGTGGAATGTTGATGAAAGGAAAGGAAAATTCAAAGCTTCTCCTTTTATTTTTTCTCTTTATTATGTTTTTGACATCAATTATTCTTAATTAAGCCTCGTTTAAAGGGCCATGTTATCGATCCCTTTAAAATTTGATAACGTAATCAAGCCATGTTTTAAGGAAAATCCACAGTTTCGATAAGGTAGTTCCTACTATTTCTCCACATGTCCCCGCTTGCCCTCACTTGGTCTACGTTGTGAAAAAATTCTACCAAATCTTTATTATGTTTAAAGGGGTCGACAACGTAATTCTCAAAAGTTTCTCTAACAAAGCTCTGTTATCGTCTCATTTTTTATCTTAAATTTGTTCCGAGCATAATATAAAATTAAATATATATTTAATCTTTATATTATATTTATGAGATTTTTTATATTTTAGAAATAATGTAAATCATAGTAATATACATTTTGGTATAATAAAATTTTAAAATATATTCTTTATCTTAAATTTGTTTTTATATATTTTTGTTAATAATTAATAATTACAATAATATACCTTTTATAAGAATCACAAACTCAAATTAGCAAATACTTGTAATATATTTTGCATAAATTTTCAATTGATGTAAATTAATTAGTTGAAATTTTTTTATTTATTAGAATTAATTTGTTGAAATTAAAAGATAGAATCAATTATGATATTAAATGATAAAAATTAATTATAGCAAAAAAATATGCAATATATGTCGTTGAGAGATTAAGTTATTTATCCACTTTCTAAGTTGACTTATTTGAAAAAATAATTCTTTTGTGCCCAGACTAAAAGTCTAACTATCATACCTTAATTGATAGGTGTTTATGGGCATAATCTGGTACATAAGAAAAATTGGCTGACGGGATTTTAAATGGAGGCAAAGTTCAGATGGAAGAAGACTAGCTCGTCGAGAAGCCGAGGGCAGAGTATAAGTCTCAGTTCACATGATCAACGACCAGCCTTGAGCGAGCTCGCTCCCTCGAATGCGAGCTCATCTTCACTGACCAAAGATCCACAGCAACCCTAAGTCAGGAATTCCAGCTCGTGAAATGGAGCATACTGCCTAATGAGAAAAGCTCACCAAGATCAAGCACCAGGCAAACATCAAATTAGACAGCTTGTCGGGGCCCGTTTGCAGAAAGTGACTTGCAGAAGTCGATTTGCAAAGTTATAAATTGTCTTATACATTTAATATTTGATATAATATATTTATAATTTGTAAAATTACAATTATAATCCTTCAACCTCTATAAATAGGAGGGGGAAGATCTTTGTAAGTCAGGCTGAAATAGGTATACTAAAACTGTTAGTTTGGGTGGGTGCCCTAAGCCAATTTGATTAAGCCCTATCACATCCAGAACTATACATTCTGTGGATTGGATATAAAGG
>JANHAO010010331.1:0-17793 GCA_026873985.1 Saraca asoca
GCCCAATTATGATTCTTTAATGTTATTGATAAATTTCCTATTGTGATTTCCTGATTTATTTGGTTTAATTGTTGCATGCCTGCAGATGTAGTTTGATAAAATATATGGCTAGTATTTTGTCTAAATCTTAGGTAGATAATTGAGGGACCGAAAGGTGAAGATTATCAGCAGAACTCAATAATTAAATAAAGAGATCTTAATCATGAAAGTAGATAAGATTTCTTTAGGAGTCTTTATTGGTTAGCACAGATCTTAAAAGGTTTAAATTTATCTAAACCACGAAAGTAAGCTTTTAGGTTAAGAGTAAATACTATTATTAGGCCTTGAAAGAGGCTAGTAATGAAAGTAGGATAAACCATCCCCAATAATCTAAGTAATCATAATAGGAATTAAATCAATTAATTATTAAAGATCACAATTAAGGTGAATCCTAATCCTAGGCTTTTTGCATCTAGTAACTTCTTTAATAATTATTTTACTTTCTTTCTTTCTTTAATTAATTTCTATTATTTTCTATTCTTCTTTCTTTCTTTTATTTCTCTTTATTCATTTCTTTTATTTCTTCATTATTGATTTGGATAGTAAAATTGCAAAGATTCTAGTAATTGAAATAGCTTCCCTGTGGGATCGACTCGTATTTGCCGGTACTAGCTACAACTACACCATGCACTTGTGGTTATTTAAATAAATCTACATCATTGAGCTGCGGGCTCGCTGAGGCATAGAGACATTCAAAATAAACTCACTTAGCCAGTTGAGCTGCTGGCTTGTTAAGGCGTGGAGATGCTCAAAATAAACTCACTTAACTAGTTGAGCTGCGGGCTCGCTAAGGCGTGGAGACGCTCAAAATAAACTCACTTAACCAGTTGATCTATAGTCTCGCTGAGGCGTGGAAATGCTCAAAACAAACTTGCTTATGCCAGCGTAGCTACATGCTCATTGAGATGTGGTGACACTAAAAAATATTCACTTATTTGGGTACAAGATCGCCCCGACCACAAGATCGACCACCCTCTTATTTAAGCACAAGATCCCCCCGACCACAAGATCGACCATCCTTTTATTTGGGCACAAGATCACCTTAACCATAAGATCGGTCACCCTTTTATTTGGATACAAGATCGCCCTGGCCACTAGATTGGCCACCCTTTTATTTGGGCATAAAATCACCCCGGCCACAAGATCGGCCACCCTTTTATTTGGGCACAAGATCGCCCCGACCACAAGATCAATCACCCTTTTATTTGAGCATGAGATCGCTCACCTGTCAAATTTGCAGCTCTTATGTGAACTTAACTAAGTCGTAGCACTCATGTGCATTTGGCCTCAAGATCGGCCCGAGCACGAGATCGCTCACCTGTCAAATTCGTAACTCTCATGCGAACTCAATTAAGTCACAGCTCCTGTGCACATTTATCTACTCAGCCACGAGATCGGCCCAAGGACAATATCGCTCAATTGATAATTTCACAGCTCACATGTGAACTTATTTCATTATTCAATAATTTTCATACTAATATGTTCATTTATTTGGTCATAGGATCAACCCGAGCACAACATCGCTCTCGTTCACAACTCATGTTATCTTCTGATTACGCGCAGGTCACATAAATGGTTCAAACCAAAGTGTTTGCAAAGGAAAATGACAACAAACGAAAATTGTGGAAAAGAAACTTTCATTCATTGAAAGACCTCGACAAGGCAGATCTACATTAGAGAGCTTCGGCTGTGAGCTGATGGAAATACATAGAATAAGATTATGACGAACCAGAAATTGCAAAGTCTTAACTCCCAGCTCACTAGGCGAACTAAGAGTTGGGGGGCTTATGTTATATGTGAAAATCGGTTCGGTCCTATTACATACAAAAATGGCCTCGAGTGAACGAGCCCCCGAGCGCAGTAAAGGCCAAGCCCCCCACCTCACTGAAGGAGCCCAGCAAGCCTCGCCTCACTCGTCGTGAGGCAGCGATGTAGCGAGGTCATTCAGATACATCCCTCAAAGTAACCATCGCCTCGTGAGGCTTCAACCTAATGAAGCAGGGACGCAGTGATAAGGTCACAAGACCAGCTTGTCAAGCAGTCGATCACCCTGCTCGAGCCTGCTACCTTGCTACAGCAACACCAAGCTCGCTACAGTAGGTCCCCATGATGCCCCCGAGCCAGGAATTCCCACTTGAGACGCCCAACGCCTTGCTTGGCATAGCCGTACCAGGCAACGGACGCAGACAGACACAAGTTTACAGCCGACCAAGGGGGCCTACCCCACAGCCTACATTCTGCAATAGCTGGATTGTAGCCCTTTTACTATCTTTCTCATTTATTTCAAGGTCACAAAACCAGCTTGTCAAGCAGCCGATCACCCTGCTCGAGCTTACTGCCTCGCTACAGCAACACCAAACTCGCTACAGCAGGTCCCCATGACGCCCCCAAGCCAGGAATTCCCACTCGGGATGCCTAGCACCTCGCTTGGCACAATCATACCAGGCAATGAACGCAGACAGACACAAGTTTACAGTCGAGGAAGGGGGCCCACCCCACAGCCTACATTCTGCAATAGCCAGATTGTAGCCCTTTTACTATCTTTCTCATTTATGTCTTAATATAATATAATTGTAGCTTGTAATTAATGCATGTAACTTCTCCTTCCTCTATAAATAGGATTGCATTGTTAGAAGAGGGAAGAGAGGCCAAACTCTGTAAGCAGAAACTCTACTAAAATCATTTCTCAGCATATCAATAAAATCTCCGCCGTGGATGTAAGGTCCGGTACCACCCGGATTTGGTCAAACCATGTTAAACCTTGTGTCTTCTTCTCTACTCTTCCCTTCGTCTTTTTTTATTTCACCGCTCTATTATATTTGAACCGGATACAGGCTTAAGATCCTGTAAGAATCCCCTTGTTGGCCGAAGTTGGAGCATAACCAAATTCCGACGTCAATAACTTTCGACTTTATGGGTTTCTTTTCAAGAAAAAAATAAATTGTGTGTGCCCAAAGGTTCTTTAAGGGAATTGCTTGTTAGGGAAGCTCATGGGGAGATTAATAGGTCATTTTAATATTGCTAAAACATTGGCCATTTTGCAAGAGCATTTCTTTTGGCCGAATATAAAGCATGATATGGAAAAACTTTGTGGAAATTTCATAACTTGTAAAGAAGTTAAATGTATAATCATGCTTCATGGTCTTTATACCCCACTACCCATTCCTAGTGAACCTTGGATAAACATTTCTATTGATTTTGTACTCGGTTTGCCTAGGTCCAACAAGGGGAATGATTCCATTTTTGTTGTGATTGATAGCTTCTCTAAAATGGCTCATTTCATTCCATATAATAAATCTAATGATGCTACACATGTTGCAAATTTATTCTTTAAAGAAGTAGAGAGATTGCATGAAGTGCCTTGGAGCATTGTATTCGATAGAAATATTAAATTTTTGAGCTACTTTTGGAATGTTCTTTAGGCAAAATTGGGAAATTGTTATTTTCAATAGTGTGTCACCATTAAGCCGATGGCCGAAACGAAGTAGTGAATAGAACTAACAATTTTGTTGAGATCTATCACCCAAAAGAATTTGAAAAATTGGGAATGTTTGCCTCATGCGGTATTTGCATATAATAGATGCACACATTCAGCTACTCAATTTTCTCCTTTTGAAGTTGTTTATGATTTTAATCTACTAACCCCTTTGGATTTATTACTATTACCAATTGAGGAACATGCTAGTCTTGATTGAAAGAGCAAAACCGAATATGTGCAATAACTCCATGAACAAGTGAGGAAAAACATTGAGGTAAGAACATAACAATATGCACAATAAGCCAACAAAGGGCACAAAAAGGTTGTTTTTGAGTCGGGTGATTGGGTATGGTTGTATACAAGGAAAGAAAGGTTTCTAGCTTAAAAAAAGATCAAGCTCCACCCAAAAGGTGATGGTCCATTCTAAGCGGTGGCAAAGATCAATGACAATACTTATCAATTAGATCTTCTTGGTGATCATAATATTAGTGCTACCTTTGATGTTTCTGATCTTTTTCCTTTTGATGTTGGTATTAAAGATGTGAGGTTGAATCCTTTTGAAGAAAGAGGGAGTGATGAGAATGTGAAAGACCAAGCTAGAGATCATCAAAAGGCTATGAACCTTCTAAGAGGACCCATGACAAAAGCCAAGGCTAGGAGGATGAGGAAAGCTATTCAAGGACTATGTCATATATTATAGAGCACTCGTGAAGAGTAAGGCCTTAGAGATTCAAGAGTCTTTTGCATTGAAGCCATGCCACCCACTTAGAGCATCCAATATGGCACCATTTGGAGTGTCCACTTGGCAAATGAGGTTGACCAAAAATACTTTTTATTTTGAATGTTTTTGGACTGATTTAGGGTGCTACATGTAAGGCTAATCGGCCCAATTGTTTTGTTTGTTTTTAAGACATTTTACCATAGCTTAGGCTTATGTTCTTGTGGCTGTTTTGTTTGGCATTTTTATGGGTTTGTTTGGAGCATTAATCCAACCCATTTTAAGTAAGCAAGAGCTATTAGGGAAAGCTTCCTTCCCTTAGAATTTAGATTTGATCAATTATGAAATTGAAGTACTTCTTCTTGATAGAGTGCTTTCCTAGGGTTCTTACTAGAACTTGAATATCCCTTTTTTTTTCTATTCAATTTAGTTGCTGAATTTTGCTAAATTAGAGAAAGGTTCATGGGAATCTCTATGGGAGATTACATTAGTTTAGTATCAGAGCTCCGGCTCTTCCAGTTCAGGTGATATCTCTTTATTTTCTTCTTATTTATGCTTCCATTATTTTGCATTTTCCTTACTATCTTCCCCTATTTTTTTGGTCCATTTTGGTGTATCATCTTCTTGTGAATTTGTTGTCCAATTGGGTGCAAATTGCTTGCAAAAAATTCTATCTAATTGTGTGCCAAGCCATTAGCCCATGCACCAAACAAGCCAACAACACCTACATGAGACCAATCAACTACATCTACACTAACTAAGCTACCATCCAAGTTTGCCTCAAAGCTCGCTTCAAACACCAAAGAGAAAGGAGACTTAACGATTAGCAAGACTTCAAACGCACTAAAAATTAATTACACTAAGGAGTCCAAGAAGAAAGCCTTTGACAAGAAATGGAAGAATTGCATAACTAAAGAAACCTTGCAATCATGAGCAAGAGAAGTAGGAGAAGGGTAACTAATCTTGTTTGCACATAAGAATCTTAGAATAGGGGGTAATACCAACATGTGAAACCAACTATGGTATTGAAGCTTTATTTTGCTATGACTTGCTATTTTGGAGTGTTGGACAATATAGTATTGTTTATTTTGGGAGGCAATTAATCATGCTAGATTTGCATCCATGTAATAACAATTATTTTGCCATTTTAATGTGATGATGACTCTATAATTATCTTTTTGTGTATTACAGTTATTTAACTCTTTACTTATTTTCATTTTGGTGTATTACAATTATTTAACTTACAATTATATTGAGTTATGACCAAGAAATTTTTGTCAAATTAAGTTACAAAACAATTAAATACAAACCAACAAAACAAAAAATAACAAAATAATCAATTTTTACAAAACATTTCAACTAAGTCTAGCTACTTGAATATAAGCTCAATAAATTGAACACAAATAGTTACTTCAAGAATTTACAAAGCATTTCAACCCTGTTTAGCTACTTGGGAAATAAGAACAACATAAAACAATTTTTTTCATTGCATAATTGCTAAAATATACAAAGCATTCCAAGCTAGATTAAATGTATAGAGCATTTCAATCCAATTTTCACCCATAATTGCAAAACGCATGCCAATTTTTAGCCATTACAAACCAAAATAAATACACCTACTACATAATTTCCTACAAAACCCTAACCTAACCTATAACTTTCCAAAGCAAAACAACAAGCATAACAATGAAATCAAGGAAACTCAAAGCCCTAAATACATTCTCTCACAATCTTTTAATGCATTAACTTGTCTCAGCAAATGCCTAATAACTCTACTTTACTGACTCTAAGCTCTTCACATGACAAGCAAAATAGTTTTAGCCTTTGTGTCAAGACTAGTAAAGATAATGCTGAACTACTTGAGCTTATAGCACTAGTGAGTTTTGGTCAAACCACAGAGTCTAGTAATTAATTTTTATGTATTGATAGTATAAAACAAGAGGGTTTTGTGATTATCTAGTTAGAAACTGAAATTAAACAAACAGTGTAATAACAAGCAAACAAAAACAAAGGAGAAGGGAAATCTAACGGAGAAAAGCTTCAATTCAAGGGATTTTTGTAATATATTCTATAACTGATCACTGACACCAATATTTTATTTCCTATTTCACTGCTTAGCTAAGTATTTGATTAAGTCTAGCACCTAATCAATTCTTGTTAATTTCTCTCTAAATTGGCCAACCCAGCCTAACACCCGATTAACTTTTATTGCTGAATCAATTGAAGCCTAGCACCTTAACCAGTTTACTAATAGCATTAAGATCTAAAAATACGTAGACTAATTAATCAATTTACCCTAACAACAAATGAATTGATTACCCTTAAGAATTGACCTACACTAATGCATACTAAAAAACCCTATTGCTACCTAAACTAAATAACCATAAATGACAACATTGCTTATGGAAATTTAGTTAGAAGTAAAATCACAAAGAACAATTAATTAACTGGGAAACTCAACTAATCATCCAAACAATTATTAGTATTAAAATAGAGAATCAAATTGGGAATAAATTAATAATAGAAACAAGTCTCACAATTAACAAGAGAATTTATGCAAAATTTCCCATAGATTGAATAAGAAGTTTGCCATACATTAAAATACAATTAAAAGCAAAAGTAAAAAAGAGAAGAGACAACCGAAAAGAGGCTGGTGTTCTTATCTTAGTAAAGCTCCTCCTTTTCACAAAAGTAAAGAAAAACAAAATTAATGTGAAGAATGAATTATAATTAGGCTCACTTGAGCTTTTATATGAGCTCACTACACTAACTCTACTTAGGCTATTGATTAGGATAAGAAGGAGGCATAGTTGGATATAAGTGTCTTCATATGAATTGTAGGTTCATCACTTAGCTTTCCAATGGCCATAGCTTTGCCTAAAAATTTGATCTCTAGCTAAAGTTGTGGGCTAACAATCGAAATATTATTTCACAGTAGTCCAACTCATAACAGAATTTGTCAATTAAGTCCACAGTCTAGAAACTCAAAGAAAACGGTGTAGTTTCACCATAAGCCCTTCATGAAAGTTGTGAGGATGAATCTTAGTTATCCTATGGGATTAGGTTTGAATTGAAATTATGGATGGAAATCCACTTAAGAATAAAATACTAAAATTAGTTTTGATTTGCAGGATAACACCTTGTTTTAGCTTCCGGGCTTAATTTGACTTCCAAAATGACTAAATTGAGCTTTGGAATCTCTATGACATTTTTAGAGCTTTATCTTAGCTTTCCCTTGGATTAAGTCTTTTCTCCTTAATATTCCCCTTTTCCTTTGCTTCTGTTTTCTTATGTTATTATTATTAGTTTAATTTCTTTTTCTAATTAGTTAATCTCAAGACTTCCTATTTTTTACCATTAATACGTAGAAATTAATCATTAGTCCTATAGTTTGGCTTGGACTCATAAGTGCTATAAGATCAGGTAGTTCAATATTATCTTTGTCGGTCTCGATAGCTATCAAATTTTTTCAAATGAAAATGAATCTAAAAGCTATTACAATAAGGGTTCAGCAAAGCTTTTATAAGAATTCATTGCACTACCTCTACTTGGGCTGGAAGGAGACTTAATTGAATGTAGGTCCTCACATATGAAATGTAGCTTCATCTCTTAGAAGTCCAATGATCTTAATCTTACATAAAAATTTGATTCTTAGCTCTACTTATAAGCCAAAAAAAAAAAAACAGCTTTTCAAAGCAGTCCAACCTATAACAGAATTTGTCACCCAAGTCCACAGCCCATGAAAATGGTGCAGTTTCACCACAAGCCCCTCATAACAGTTGTGGGGATAGATCTTAGATATCCTACGAGCTTAGATTTGCACTAAAAGGAGGAATAGAGCTCTAGGTATGATGAGAATACTGATATTGGTTATGGGTCATAGGATAATATTCTATTTCAATTTCTAAGCTTTATTTGACCTCTAAAATAGCTAAATTGGGCTTTTGACTTGCCATGAAATTTTTAGAGATTTCTCTTAACTTTTCAAAGGCATAAGAATCACCCAAAACTAAAGTTTAGAACTCAAGATGCATTTAAAAACCTAAAATAATATGAAACAATGTCAAATTATTGAATTAATTCAATAAAGCTAAAAAACTGACCAAACCACAAAACCAGTCATAGGTATCCTATTAAACACATAAACATGATAAAAAAATTGAGTATAAAATTGATATAAAATATGTATAAATTGTATTCATCAAATTCCCTCACACTTATCTCTTGCACATCCTTAAACAAAATACCAAAACAAAACTAAACTAGACTCAAAACAAAGACTCTAACACTAAACTTTTCAACAATGATCAGCTTGCAAAACCAAAGAACAAGGAAACAACCAAATTTCAAGAGACATAGCATCTTATAAAGCACATTTTTGACAACTTAAAACCCAAAACTAACGAGGAAGCACTTTTATTCAAAAGACAAATAGATCAACTTAGTAGACCCTCATAATGTAAGCCTTCCTTGCAACTCTATGTTTAAGATTGGAAAGTGTTTCACTTAATTTCAATCTATGCAAATGCACTACCATAAGCTTACTTATCATCTAATTTCAACTACTCAAATCACATGCTTATCACAAATCAAAAGGACTTCACAATGTTGTACTGTATCTAAAGGAAAAATGGAGGAAAGGAATGATAATGATGTGAAAGTGCAAAAACAAAAAGACTAATAGAGTATTGTGGCATAGATTCAAATAAGCAAAGGAGCAATTAAAACTAAAATTTACATCACAAATTTTCACATTTATCAACTTCTTTTTTTCTTTTCTTTTCTTTTTCACTTTCCTTTTGAAAATTTTCTTTTCTTTCTCTTGCTTTCTTTCTCTTGAATTGTATTGAGCTCTTGTTCTTTTTCATTTGTTTCTTCTTTTCTTTTCTTAACCATTGAAGTGAATCACAATTGCTTTTTATCAAACAATTAACACACCCATATACTTGTTCAAGAACCTATCCCACTAATAAATTAAATACTCTATTAATCCTTAAGGTTAGAAAGAGGTAAAGGCATTCAAAACTTGGGTTTCTAATGGGTTATATAGCAAGAAAAAAGGTCAGTTAGGTACAAAGGGACTTAACAATGTTACATTACAAGGTTAGTTAAAAAGGTAAAAATGGCTCAATCAAAGGATGCCTTAATCATATGCATGCATGCATGTGCTAATGTAATCTTAAAAAGATTCAAAACAAGTTTTAGAGCAATAATTTCACACAAGAAAGAAGAAAAACTTGATAAAAATGATAAAAAGAAGGCTCAAAATCTCATATGCTATACGTCTATCAAAATAATCTACAAACATTTCAAATTTTATCACTATGCTATTCAAATTCATGAATTGAAAGGCAAGACAATTTATTCAATCATGCTATGTAACCACCAAAATCAATTGCAACCTACTTAAGGCCTAAACAAATTTATCATTAATAAAAAGCACCAAAAAGAACAAAATAAACAAAAAAAAATCACACAAAGTAAAATACAAAAAAAAAACAATCCTAAAATCTCTCCCCCACTTAAATCTTACATTATCCTTAATATAAGCATAAAATCATCAATAAAAGCATGGACAATTAAAATATATAAAAAAAAAAAGAAATAATGAAAAAGCATAGGTTACCTTCTAAGAAGCACACTTGTTTAATGTCATTGGCTTGATGGTCCATCTTTTTTTCTCAACCTGGATCATGAATTCTTGGGGCTATAAAATTTGTCTACCACTTATGAACTCTAGAACCCATCTTCAACTACTTAGATTTCCTACTACTTGCCAAAATTGATTTTCCTATGCTAATTGATTTAGGAACATTAACATCCTACACTAAAGGGTCAATAGCATTAATAAAACACACATAATAATCATCATGCAGGTATTTCTTAGTATCGTCAAAGATATTATACTGTAAGGTATCGCTATCAAACTCTGTGGTAAGAGAGCCACATGTACATCAAATTTTGTTCTATATGTTTTTATAAAAGGTCATCCTAGAATGATAGGAGCTATATTGGTTAAGGGATCATCTAGTATTTTCAAAATGTAAAAATTTGTAAGGAAGGTGAAAGCATTCACCTGCACTAGTACATCTTCAACAACTCCTAAAGGAATAACATTAGACTTATTTGCTAAGTGGATCACAACACTAGTTTTGTTCAAAGGTCCCAAATTCAAATATGCATAAACATAATAAGGCATGAAATTTATGGATGCATCTTAGTCTAGCATGGTATGTGTATAATAATTCTGACCAATTGCACATGGGATTGTGAATGAACCTGAATCTTTGCATTTTTAGAGAAGTTTCTTCAGAATGATAGCGGATACATTCTCCCCTAAAATAATCTTCTCATTGCCTTTTAATTTCCTTCTACTATGCATAGCTGCTTAAGAAACATTGCATAACTAAGAATCTATTTAATCACATCTAGCAAGGGTATGTTAACTTCCACTTTCCTCAAAGTGTCCAAGATACTTCTTTCTTGTTCTTCTTAGGTTTTCTTTGCCAATCTACAAAGGAAGGGAAGGAGAAAAAATTGAAGTTAATTGAGAATTACCTTTTTATCTAGTAGGTTCTGCCTCATTTTTCTCTAAACTATTTTTTTTTGCTTCACTAAATTTGGTTGCCCAACTCTGGCTTCCATTTCTTTGCTACTCCTCGGTGGTATTGTATTTACATTCTTTCTAGGATTCAAGACTGTCTATAAGGGTAATCTATCTGCAACTTTATTTTTTAGGTTTGTCATTTTGGTCTCCAAATTTGATGTTTATGTCCTACTTCAATTGTTGTACGCCGATCATGATTTGTTGTTGGAATTTCAGGTTGTTCTAAGCCATAGTTTGAATTAAGTCTTCAATTGCTTTGGTTTAAGATAAATTCTAGTTCTACTGCTACATGGTTTGATTCTGCTATGTAGTCTGAAATGGAGCTTGTTGAAAGGAAGCTTACTATCCAACCTGATTTCCATATCTCAAGTTAGGATAGTCTCTACAGCTAGGGTTATATGTATTGGAATAAGAATTATATGCTAGTGCCCTCTAGAAAAACCTGAAAACTAGGCACAAACATGGGTGAAAGTAGGGTATAATATAGTAAAATTAAAGCCTAGTCCTAATACTAGTATCCTAACACTAAATACAATTAAAAACACAAAGAAGTTAATTAGCTAGTCCTTGGAAAATATGCCAAAATTTGACGGCTGTTGAGACCAGCAAAGATAATACTAAACTACCTAAGCTTATAGCACTGGTGAGTCCAAGTCACACCACAGAGACTAGTGATTAATTTCTATGTATTAATAGTAGAAAATGGGGGGTTTGGAAATTAACTAATTAGAAATAGAAATTAAATAAAGAGTATTAACATAAGTAAATAGAAGTAAAGAAAAATGGGAAATTAAAGAAAAAAACTTCAATCTAAGGGACTCTTGTAATTAATTTAATAACTGATCATTAACACAAATATTTCATTCTCTATTTGACCACTTAGGCAAAAATCTAAGTAAGCCCAACACCTAATTAATTCTTACTAACTTCTCTCTAACTTGACCAACCAAGCCTAACACCCTGATAAACCCTTAATGTTAAATTGATTGAAGCCCAGCGCCTCAACCAATTCACCAATGGCATTACAATATAAAAATACCAAGACTAATTAATTAATTTACCCTAGTAGCAAATCAATTAATTACCCCCTATTCTCTAGGATAATTAACTTATCCCAACAGCAAATCAAAAACCCTTATTGCTACCCAAGCCAAACAACCATAAACAACAATATTACCTATAAAAATTCAGCTAGTAGTAAATCACAATAAACAATTAATTAATTAGTCATTTTAATCAATCATCTAAAGCAATAATTAACATTAAAATAGAGAATCAAGAAAATTAAATCATAAACAAATTAACAATAGAAGCAAGTCTCACAATGAATAAGAGAATTGATGCAGAATTTCCCTTAGACTGAAATAGATTTTTAGCTACACATTAATATAAAAGAAAAATAAAAAATAAAAAAGAAGAGAAGAATTAAAAGAGGATAGTGTTCATGCCTCAGCAAAGCTCTTCCTCTTTAAAAAAGTATAGAAAATGAAAATGAATCCAAAAGTTATTACAAATAATGGCTTAGCAAAGCTTTTATAGGAGTGTTGCACAGCCTCTACTTGGACTACTGATTAGGGCTAGAAGGAGACTTAATTGGGCCTAGGTCCCTTCATATGAAATTTTAGGAGTCCAGTGGCCTTAATCTAGAATAAGAATTCAATTCTTAACTCAACTTATGGGTCAAAAACTAAAATAGCCTTTTAGAGCAGTTCAACCCCATAACAACATTTTTTTACTTAAGTCCACATCCTAGAAACTTAATGAAAATGGTGTAGTTTCACAACATGCCCTCCATAAAAGTTGTAAGGAAGGATTTTAGGTATTCTATGGACTCCAGTTGGCACCAAAATGATGGATGGAGCTTCACATATGAATAAAATACTGAAACTAGTTTTGGGTTATAAGACAACACTCTTTTTCGACTTCTAGGCTTAATTTAACCTCCAAAATGGCTAAATTAGGTTTAAAATCTACATGAAATTTTTACATCTTTCTCTTAGATTTCTAGGGACATAAAAATAACTTAAAACCAAAGTCTAGAACTCAAGATACACCTAAGAACCTGAAATAGTGCCAAATTACTAAATCAATGCAATAATGTTAAAAAAACTGACCAAATCACAAAACTATTTACAAATATCCAATTAACTACATAAACATAACAAAAGAATAAATATAGAAGAGATATAAAATATGAATAAATTATGTTTATCACCTTCTTTGCCTTGGTAACAACCACAAAATCTTTGGCTAGGGTTTTTGATGATCCAAGATGTTTTCAAGACCACCTACTCTCTACATTTGCATTTGTTATGAAACGTGCTCTTCAAGGTCAATATTTTTTATGCTAAGCTTAAGCTTTCTCCATTCACCTTCATTTTTGGTTGAAGAAAAGAAGACGAGAAGTTGTAGATCAATGGCAAATGAAGAAACACAAAATGCTCTAGTCAATAGAAGTTGTAGATCGAAGACAAGAGAAGCCAAGAATCAAATCGATTTAGGGCTCATGTCACAATCTATTAGAAGGAATGATTTGGAAATGACTTGGCATATTATTGTATGCCATGTTGGAACAAAAAGGCCAAATCAACTTTTCTATTAGAAATTTAACAAAAATTAGCTTTCAAGACTAAAATTATTTTGATTTTGATGTTAGACGGACCAAAATAAAATTCAATATTTTAAGGAGACCAAATGCAAACAAAGTGCATATTATAGGGAGAAAAAATGGAATTAAGGCTAAAATATTTGCATTAACAAAAAGTATGAACAAGAAAAAATGGAATTAAGGCTAAAATATTTGCATTAACAAAAAGTATGAACACTAGCAATTGCATGCAGCTAATATTGGTGTGTATTCTAAACATATATATATATATATATATATATATTTGTACTTAACAATAGTGTGGATGCTAACAATGGGATGCCAAGAAATTACAGCTCTCATAATAATTCAAGGTCTATTTTTCCTATTTTAGTTCACTGAAAACATTTTCTTGAGATAGTTTACAAAGATGAGGCCTTCAAAATTTTGACAAATGAAATTGTTGATTTGGTACTAAGACAACGGATCCCATCACTTTGATTTCTCATGTTATCATAAATATAAATTATTTTTTATTTATCAATCTATATTGTTTATTCATGTAAATTTGGGTTTACACAAACGAGGAGACTCCTTTGCTTTTTTGAGAGTCTGGATTTCCTTTTCTACGATTTTTGCACATCGAAAGTAACTGTGGAGTGTTGAAAAGCTTGGATGCAATTTTTCAACTATTGTCATCTAATGACCAATCCAAAATTAATAGAATAATTTTTATGAAATATTAGTTATATTTAAAATAAAAATAAGGGAATAATTTAAAATTGACACAACATATAGAAATAAGTTCAAATTGATAGAACAAATAAGAATAGACCCAAGATTAAATTACCATTAATAAATAGCATAACCTCATGTTTAAAAGAAATGAATAAGTTCAAGTATGGGTAATATAATATTCTATAAAATCTATAATATTGAACAAAAAGATGACCTTCAAATTTATTATTTTTTTTAACAATTAAGAGTGTGAGGATGAACAAAACATTGTAAGCAGCGTGCCAATAAGATTCTAAACTGGATTTACCTGAAAAAAAAATACATAATATGTTTGAGAAGACATACGTTATGGTCAGGAAGGGGCACCTCTGGCCTTCTAAATGTCTCTGGCCTTTTCTTTCCCTCTCTTTTCTTTTTTTTTTTGGGGGGTTAGAAATCATTGTTATGAAACCCGGATTAACTTGGCTAATTCCACTAGTTGAACAGTCATTCGATGATCAAAATAAATCGATTTGACTCCTAAATCTAGAATACTCTCAAATTCGATTTGTCGGATGAAATCTAGTAAAAAAATCTGTTAAACCATTCATCTCAAAGATCCAATAGATCTTTTTTTTTTCTTTGGTAACTACATTCCAATGTCAATTCAAAAAGTGCATATTTTTTAACCAATAAAAGGCCAACTAAGTCTCAATATCTCTAGCCCAAAGTCGCAAAATTTTAAAAACTAAAAAGCCTAAATTTAATTTTAATTTTCTTACATTATGATCTTGTTAAGTAATTTATATTTATGTGGTAAAATCAATATTTACTTGTTGTATTTTATAAATATACTTATACTAGTTAGGCAGATTTAGTTTTTTATATGTATATAATATATATGTATATATGTATATATAATCATATACATATTAAAAATATGTTAGTTAGTTCAATCATCTGATTTGATCTATTGAACTGGTTCAATCCTGATATATTAATGTGTTAGGTTTAACTTAAAATAACTGATAATGACAGTGTGTTATTTTTTTATTCACTGACCATTAAAAAAAACATAAAATTGAGATTGAAAATTTCATTCCAAGAATCTAAAAATTCCATCCTAACTCATGTTTGGGAATAAAGAAATTCGATCACAAAAATGCTTGTTGCTACAGTTTTGCAATGAAATTTTGATTTCGTCTCAAATTTGGGGTAGAAAATTCTATCCCAATAATTAAAATATTATACAAAAAAAAATTGTAAGTTTTCAATATTTGAGAGGAAATTTCTGTCCCAAATCTAATTTCTTTGAAAAAAAAATACTTGAGATGGAATTCTTCCTTACAAAAAAATTGAAATAAAATATTTTTTAAGTGTTGGGATGGAAATTTCCATTTCAAATCTAAAAATAAATAAATAAATAAATAAGTGTTGAGAAGAAAATTCCATGTCAAAACATAATTTTTTCCTTTTGAAAATTTGCATGGAATTTCCATCACAAAACTGTTTTTTTTAAAGATTAAAATTTTAAGCATGATATGAGCACTAGCAGTAAATGAAAATGGCTTTGTGAAAAGAAACAAATAATAGAAAAAGATGTAACTAATAAATAATTAGACATGTTCACTTAAATAACTCTTTAATTTCTTACTTTTTTCACTAGAATCTTTCAATATAGAAATGGTGTATTAAGAAAAGAAAACATACGTATTTTTCAACCTTTAGTATATTTATCAACATCTATAACAAAAGATTCAATAAACAATCATTAGTAATTTGAGAAAAATAATTAAAATTTTTAGAGAAAAATAACAATCTATAAACAAAACTCATAATATTTTCATTTGTAAAAACTATATGCTTGAGAAATTGCAATAAATCAACATATAGAATATTTTGAATAATATGTATTTTTGTATATGGGTGTCAAGCTAGGAAACCATGCTACCCAATGAATTTGGTAGTGACATTTATTCCTCGGCAAAGTAACATGGGTAAGACAACTGTCCATTTAAAAGGTAGAATGAAAATTTTTGTGCATTGCTTCGTGAATCCGTGTGTTTCCTCTCTCCACCCTGCAACAATGATTTACAACCGTCCGATCTAAAAGAGTGCCTCGATGATAGCCTTTAACCTTCCTTTATTGAGAGATGTGCAAAGAATAAATTACTTGAAACAAATTTTTAAATATGATTCGTGTGGAAGAATGTGCTTACTTCGTTGAGCCAAACCCGACAACAATTTCAATAAAACACTCAATTAAATGATTAATAACCAATTTTCATTCAAATCCAATTTCTATCTCCCCTCTCTCCCTCCCTATCTCCTTTAATCTATTTCATCTCTATTTAATATTATATTTAATTAGACGAAATAAAATAAAATAAGAATACAAAATAGAAAAAAATTATTATTTTATAATTATATTTGATATGATAAAAATAAATAAATATTATATTCTACTTTTATGTTTGATACAGTAAAATATTATAGGAATGAAATAAAAAAATAATTAATTATTATAATATCTTTATAATAAAATATAATAAAATGTTTATTTAAAGCAATAAAAAACATGTAAGGCTTTAATTTGTCAAGTTATATAACATTTTCTTCTCTCTTTTTTTTGTTTTTAAGTATGCAAGTACTATTTTCATACTTTTGACCTATCTTATATATTAATAAATAAATTTTAATTTATTAATTTTTATTTCATGTTAAATATTTTTATATAATAGATAATATTTGTTTTATAAATAATCTAACATATCTTATTTTAAATTCTATTATAAAAAATATAATTATCAAAATATTTTTATAATAAAAATATTAAAAAGATAATATTATTTTCTTATTTATTAATATAATAATTTTAAAATATATAAAATATATAAAGAATAATGGTATAAAAAAGATAAATCTACGAATGATAGAAAGATACATTCTATTATATTCTATTACTTTTATAATAAAATAGAGATTCTATCATTTGATAGAATACTTGATTCCTATAAAGTGGATATTTTCATTTTATAGTGTATATCAAATAATTTTTTTTATCTATTTCCATTTCATTCCATCCAATGAACTGATCCCTTATCAAGATTTTGGCTTTGACCATCACCTCCTACCTAAGAAGCTGTTGAGGCGCTGACGAGCAAAGGAGATTCTGGAAGCCAGGGATGGCATCTACCACTGGCACCACCGTGGTTCATCTTCATTTGAGTGGATTCTCACTATGGTAGTTGCAGATTTATTTCACTATCTAATATTGTTATTAGTTACTTTTGTGGTATTATTTCCCCTATATTTATGTTGTTTGTCTAACCATTAATTTTTTTCTCTGAGCTCTAAGCAAATGTTCTTAAATCAAACTTAAATTTGAGAGGATGCCCAATAATATTTTCTTAAACCTTCATTGCTGATGATTCAGCTCTTTCTTAACTTGATTCATGATTAAGATTAAAATATTTTTTACAAATCCTCACTTGATTGGCCTCTTAATTTATATGTGAATTTTCTTTCCTTACAGGATTTATTGTTCTCTAATTCCTAATGTTAATAATAATAATAATAATTAACTGCTTATAAAAGAGGAGATAGTATCAATAACCATGAAACATGCTCAATAAATATAGCGCACT
>JANHAO010010332.1:0-17841 GCA_026873985.1 Saraca asoca
TATTTAATAAAAAATATTTAATATATTTAATAAAATAAAAATAATTTTATTAAAATAATTTTATGAAATAAAATAATTATTAAAGGAAGAGGAGATATTTTTTTTCTGATTCAGTCAGATAAGAGAATCAGAATATTTAAGAGGGATAAGGGTTTCAAATGAGGGTAATGGATTAAGACAGATAAGGGTATCAGATTCCTTCACAAGTAAATTAAACAAGATTTTATGGAATCAGTTTTCTAATTCCTTTACCAGGCTCTACAATCCTCCTATCAAATGGGACCTTAATTTGTACGGGCCACAATCTATACGCACTCAATCCATTTTTAAACAAACCACCAAATTAAATTATTAATCCAATGCCATGAGGAAGACCCACCCCCGCTGGTAGAAAGGGCAAGAGTGAGCATGGTCCCCCTTCTTTCTAAGGAAATGCAAAAAACAGGACACTAACTCCAAAACGAACCACGATAAAGAAGTGTTGATAACCTTTCAAAAACATCATATTCTAATCAATATTAGTGTTGCATTCATAATATATAAAGTCAAAAAGTTATGAGATCCATCAAATGCCATATATTTGTAAAAGTGTCTCCTTCCTTCCTTCTTATTGAAAATTCCTGTAGTTAATAACTTTCAGCATATGCTTCTGGCCTGAGAACTAAACTGTTTTATGTTTCTCATGTATCCAAATTTCAGAAAAACTTTCATGCTTGCTAGAAAGATCCCCACTGTGTAAGATAAGTCTGGTATCTAGCTTTTTATAGAATTTTCCACTAAATTTAACAGTTATCTTCTGACTAATCTCAAACTACTTTTTGCAGCTAAGCTTAAGCAATTAACTCTTTAACAACCTCTAACGTCTTGCTGTCACGTGCCTATCTTACACTTAAACCTCCTCACTTAGTTTCACTTAATCCACCCTCAATTGTATACATTCGTACTTGTGAGTGAGGTATGTAGAACTAAGTGCAGGAGGTTGAGTGAGAGTAGCATTTATGTTGTTCCATAATAACAAGAATTAATCCGATTCAAAATCATGTAATCAAGTTACATGAAAAAGACATTATATAGAAAATATAAGAGCTGGAGAGAAAAAACAAAAGAGGGCAAAGATCCATTGTATGCTATTAATTGCACTTCTCATTGATTTAAAAGTAAAGCTTTACACTTCCCTAAGGCTTTACAAAATTATACTCATCTCATGCTGAACAGGATGGACCTATAGAAACGACACCATCCCCAGAAATTCGCTAAAAATCGCAGAATAACAGGGCTAGGTATATAAACAATGACTGCCTATATACATTATGAACTAGTTCCATGAATGCAGTACTTCACAAATTTGGATAAAAATAATTTTGAGAAATCAGACGAGAAGATTTGAGCAGATAAAACCATTCAGCACCCCTTGTTTGAGGGATTTTAGCAGGAAGAATCATCTTCCACGGAGCCACAAAGTTTGCAAGGATCAGAGGATTTCTTAGAACACCAGTGATCTGGAACACTCAAGAAATGTGTAGACATAAACTTCCTGAACCTCTTTTTGTATTCCTTCGGAGAGATTACAGTTGGCAACACATTCTTGGGGACCACAAGTGAAGACTTCATCCATGTCTCAAGATGCTTGTCCCAGGTGTACTGCCTGAGGTAGTCAATAATCCCGCAAACAAGCACCCGCCTCCGTGAATCAACTCCCACAAGCAAGGAGTAATCCATCACATTAATTGACTGGACATTAAGCAAACAATGAACTATCAGAAAGCGAAGAAAAGAAATCTTTGTGTTTTTATTTAGCAAAAGAGAATTTTATTTCAAGAGCAAACAATGAACCATTATAGAATCTTAAAATAAGAAAAACAATTGCCAGGTCATCATTAATGTTAAAGTACGTCACTTGAATACTAAGGGAATAATCAGTAGTAGTGAAAATGGGAGGAACAGAGAGTAATAATGAAAATAGGCCATGTATGAAAGTAAAGAAAAGCAATGCCAATCTCATCTCTTCCCCTTTATTTCTTCCATTCAGCTTTAAAGAGATACGTTTCAATTGGTAGAACTGATTAACTGCAGATTTCACTAAGAAAAGTTGGGTCCATAAGGTTGAATGAATAATGATTTAAAGGCAGGCTTACATTGAGAAAAGTTGTGTCATTCCAGACAGCACGTTGAAAAAGACGTTTTGCTTTATTACTGACATATAATGGAGAAGAGTTCATGTCATTAACAAAGTTCTGATCCAAAAGAACATCTCCAGCACCATCAACAGCATTATTGTATCGAGCATATAGAGCTCCTTTAAGATCATACTGGCGAGTGATATTTCGATTGTAGGTAAGATTTTCCATCACCATCAGATCATGTTTAACCTCTTTTCCAGTTTTTGGGTGTCTTTTAGTTACCTGCACAGAGCTTCAAGTGCTAAGGTCCAGAAGGAGACAAAACAGGAGAAAATTTCAGCCCAGAAAAAGAAGAGGACAAAACAAAAGACAGACCTGATATATCCCCAAAATTTTTGCAAGACAAGTTTGGCTACCAGACTCAAATGACTCCTTCATGTATTTGAAATATAAAGGAGCAAACCCCAGAAATGATTCAAGTTCTGTCTTTTTGATTTCCTTTATGATGAACCTGTCATCAAGTGTCTTCAAGAAGACTGACTTACTTTTTCCTCCTTTAGCATCCCAATTCCTACAACGGCTTAAACAAGCAATGTAATCAAGCTCGGATGGGCAACACCAGTTCCGAAGTTCACGGAACTGGCTAACATATTGGCAAACTACAGAATATTTTTCCCTTCCAAGTGATTTTGCATACCCAAAAGTAATTTCTATGTTATGAGCTTCTGGGGCTCTTGAGGCTCTTGACTCTTCAGAAGAAGTGCTTCCAGTAGAATGGACAGAATCTGAATCCGAAGAATTAGATAAAAAGGTCTGTGGAGAAGTTACAGTAGCACTATAAGTCAGGCCATGTGAACTTTCTGTTGTTCTGGAAGCCATTCCACTTTCTTTTCTGAAATCCATGTCATTAACTTCTGTCAGTACTGATGAATCTTTCAACAAGGCCAGTGCACAAGCAATTATGCTTGAGAGTTCACCCTCAAAATCAGATACAATATAATTATCTGTCCTGAGAGGGATGTGCAGTCTTGTGCCTTCCTCATCAATCAGTTGACAGGCTGTGGGTAGATATTCTGAAATAGAGCTGCTTATAGATTCAAATTTAGGCAAGCATGATTTCTGAAGATCCCTTATGCCTATCTTTCGAATACAAGAAAATGGCTTCCAGAACCATTCATTTGAATCCAGCCATTTGGAAACTGGCGAATGCAGTAAATCATTCTCATTTGATAACTTTGAATCAGTGATTCGATGACTGTCTTGAAGATTACCATTGGTTGAAGGACAATCAATGAAAATATCTGGTCTGACATCGAACTCTTGGCCAGGAGATTTCTTTGACCTTAAATCATTATTCAATGGCTCAAAGTTTCTTGCAACATTAGATGTGTTACATGGATCAGCCTGGTCATCATTCTCTACAACAGATCCTTTAATAGGAATTTCCTTTGCTGACATTTCATTTACTTCCATAGATGACTCTGACATAAGTATTTCATTGGCACTTCCACAAACATTGCCATTTTCCATGGTTTTATCTGTATAACTAGTTTCTCTACCAGCAGTGCCTTCCATCTTCAACACACTATTATCTTGCATAACTTTCTCAGCTATATTAGAGTCCAATCTTGAATGATCAGCTGATAGTATCCTGCATAACCGTCGATCCCAGACACAGGATTCAATCAGAAGATCCCACATTAATCGGTTTAGACTAATAAGTTTGTAGGCAGCCTGTTCCGGATTCCCACTCTTAGTAGCAACATTCTTTATGTTTACCTATTATCATGACACAACCAGAAAGGAAGTGGATTTAATTTACAAATTGCAATACGCAAAGCTTCCACCAGGATGGAAACTATAAATCAACAGACTGTGAAAATAGAATGGAAATTCAATTATAAAGTATCACTTTGACAAACTAGAACATTTCTTTTTGAAGATATGGATAATGATAATGATTTGATCCATTGGAAGCCCAAATTAGAGCTTTAGCAATGGTAATATGTACTGTAATTCCCATCATAAATTGAGGGAAACTTTCATTAAATTAATTATTTACAAGTGTAAGTGCACAGAGATGGTTTTCATATTATATCTAAGCATATGAATCTCAATTGTTGGGTAAAGCAGCAGCTAAGTTTTGCTAGCATCTTTTAATTATTTACAAGCGGTGGCTAATACTTGATTTGAGCCACAATTTGAGGCAGATGAGTGCAATTAAATATGAGCATACACAGGCTTATCCAAGTGTATGACAAATCACATAAGTTAATGACAGAATCATAAACCAAGGGAAAGCGTACCTCAAATTCTTCTCTTTCTTGCTTTAGCATCTCCTCAACATCAGAGAACTCTCTCGTTGATCCTCCAAGTTTCAAAGTTGATAAAGATAATTTAGCTTTTATATTCTTTAAACAGTTTGCCACTTCACTGAACAACATAATGCCCTTCATGTACACCTTAAAACATGGAAAGAGAAGATGATTTCAACATTAACTCACAAAAATCAAGAATACAACTTTCTAGAACTAAAAAATATAGCCAACTAAAGCTGTAAACAGTCAAAGTAACTTCAGGAACATGAAAATAGCAAATAGGGAAGACATACATTCTTAGTTTCTTTTGAAAGCCATTCTTGTCTCATTGTCCCACCGAACTCTAGTTTTTGAGGGGGCATAGAGACAGTATAAGTAGCAACAGAAGAGTATCTGAACATTGCAACCATATGACCTAGTCTGCAAGGGAGTGAAAAATCTGATAAGATCTCTAAGGAAAGTGCATAATATGCAAGGGTGACAAAATTCCCTCGCTCCCTTTGCTTTTAAAGGGCTACAAAAAAAAGGTGCCCTGCCTTAACAAGTATGTTTTGGCACATCTCCATGTCATTCTTAAGCCCAAACGTGTTGATTTTCTATGTGCATTCTGGTGTAAGCTAAAATTGGCCCCGGCAATCCAGAAACTTTCTAATAAGAGATTTAAAAAGTTACTCCATAAACCTCATTTTTGTTCTTATCGTAGTTTTTTTTTTTTTTCATTTTAATTGTACAGCTAGTTGGTGATATATATCAGTCTAAGTGTGCAGCATGTAGACATAGTACCACAAAAAGGGATCTATAGATCATCATACCCAAAGAAGTAGGTGAAGTCCCTGTCAGGAGAATGGCCACAGCTGGATTTTCTACTAGAAGAATAGTGAGAAAGGCTGAGCTCCAAGAACTTTCCAAATGATAGACTACGGGCAGTGGTGGATATTAAGACTCTCTTAGTAGAACCAAATTTGCATTTTCCACAATGACTCCACATCCATAGTTTCGCCTCAGCTTCCCCTGGTAAATGTTTTTCCTCAGGAAGTCTTTTAACTTGAATGGTAAGTTGCTTATTGTGATGAGCATAATAACAAATGTGAGCTTCAGGCAATTCATGACACATGTCACAAAATCTTGTCTGCATATGTAGTACCATCAATCTGTCAGTATTTTAACATTAACATTGCCATTTTATGACACTGTAGGTTAATCATTAAAGCACATAAGATACTCTTCAGATTATATCAAAATAGAAAAAACTCATTTATAACATACTGAACCTTGCTCTTTCAAAGGGTAAACTAATGAACCTAATTTATTTCGAAATATATAATGTGTTGTACATTTACCGTTTGTTGTCTATGATAAAATAAGGAGAATAAGAAGATGCTTTTACCTGATTGAGTAGATTATCCCGCAGAAATTTCCCAAGTGGAACATCAAAATTCTTGTAGAACATAATGTGAGAAAAATGACTTTGCTGACACATAATCCCTCTTAAAGCATTCCGGCTAGACATCAACACCAAAATACTCTGAGAATCCAACACTGCATTTATTTCATTTTTATTTTGGACTGGGTTTCTATCATCGGCACCCTCTTTACTGTCGTCCAAATTGGACTCCAAGCCCACAGGCAAGGACTGGGATTGTCCACCATCAAGTGACTTCTCTTCATCAGAATAATTTTGTGCTTCAGTCCTGCAATTTTCATCTGCCTCTGAAACTTCTGAAATAGAGACTGATCTGCTGAACTGCCCATCGGGTTCCCTCCCATTGAAACCAAAGTACGATGAAAGAGACTGATAAGAAGCAGATGATGCAAAAGGGAAACTATCTCCTATGACTTTCTTCAGAGAAGACGAAAGGGCTGAAAACCCTGAAAAAATAGCTGGAGTATATGGTTCATATGAAAATGGGGAAATTTCTTCTGATTCCATGTGTAGACCATTGGTGCTTCCTTCATGGAATCCATTGGGAACATCGACAGTGTCTGATCCATTTTCAGCAGAAGAATACTCAAGAGATGGAGCACTTAAATTGTTGGATGCTGAATCAAGCAATTCCTGATTGGCTGGCAAGATATCTTCGACATTAGCAGTGGGAATGGTTGAGAACATTGCTCTCTGATCAACAATAAAGGAGGTTTCAAGGATTAAGTGATATGCCATGACAACTGCACACCGCAGGACACATTTGATCCTTTTTAACTCATCACTGTGTGTTCCTTTCAGCAGAATCTGCATTGGTAATGCAGAAGTTAATGGCACCCAAATATTTAGATGAAAGCACATTTTCTGGAAGAAAAACCATAAACAGCCTTCAAAATTCATGCATGTACTAGCTTCTGGTGCATACCCTCAGCTAACTTCCTTGATCCTATCCCTCTTAGCTGTCAGACACAACTCAATCAACCCCCTATTTTTTGCATCAAGTTTACAAATTTAATGATAATGCCAAATTACCTAATCATTGTTTAGTCAGCATATGAATAGATTTCAATCTTCATTATACACGATTTATGGTTTACAAGTCACAGCAGCCATTTGATACAACATTCATTTGCATTTAAATTGATTATTGATATCAGTTTATACAAAAACAAGGCTAATTTTTAATCTACTATACATGTCACTGCTTGTACTCATTGATTTTCCAAACAGTGTCAAATACCTATATAGTAACACATTCCAAAAGTTGTCAAACATATGTTTGTGTGGTTTCAAAATCCATTCTTGGGAAAAGCCTATGGACACCAAAGTGGCAAGCCACCATATCAACATTTTTACAGAATAAAAAGCATTAATTATCCAACTAAATGTGTCTTTGTAATATCAAATTCATACCTACACATAGAATACTTCAGTGTCATAAAACAGTTAGGATGATGAAATGTCCCCCTCATTAATATAGAAGATAACAGTAAGCATAAAACACCAAAAAAGGTTCCAAGGTACATATAAGGCATACCGTACAACCCAGACGAGTGGGACAGCCCTCAATGAACATTAAAGTCTTTGTGGGCCTCTTTCCTCCTTCACCAAAACCAGCATGTTCCTCCACAAACTTTTCAAAATAAACGCTGTCACAGTGCTTTAGCTTTTGACCGTTCATATTATCGCAAGATAGAATTGGTGAACCAGTACAGCGTGCAACTCTTTCAAGACGGTGAAGCTTCATATCAAGCACTAGTGTCATTCCTTTAGCAAGAATTGACTCTTGTATATCACGAGAAACAGTTTTCTCCACTAAAATAACATCTGGATAGCACATATCAATGAGGTTGCTTATAGATTTCAAATAGCCTTTCTCCTGTTAACAAGCAAATTATCAGAAAAAGTATGGTAATATTAATGAAAGAATCCAAACCAATTAATTTACCTGTTCCATAGAATCAAATGAGGACAGCCCACTAGAAGAATGACCCAGCGTGCCCCTGATCAGTAACAACCTTGGATTTTCGTATTTAGTTCGCATATGCTTGTGAGCTGCATGCTTTTTGAAGACCAAACCCTTGAAAATTTGACTGCAATATCAAATGTGCTGTGTAAGGCTATGATATCTATAGATAAACGCATTGCAGTACTTCTCAAACAAATTTCTCACTTGCATCCTAAATAATTATTATATATTTCAGTATAAAATCCATCAAAATGCTTTTTGGGAGAAGACAGAAGCCTAGAAGCCTATTAGTCCAGAAGAGATGAAATTTCAAGTCAGAAAGAGAAAAAAGGGATCATGGCAAGACAACAAAAAGCTATTAAAAGCAGGACATTTATGATTATGTCGTACAATATAAACCTTTCAGAAACATAGAGATAGATGGATATAATCAGTTACAAATTTAACCTCAAAAGCAAAAAACATCAAGGTAAAATAACAACCCATGTTCCAACTAAATACCCAAGATTGCAGTAGATGCATAAAAGCACAAGAATATTTTTACCTTTGATCGCGAGAACCAGTTGCAATGCATTTTACTTTAACATATCCATCAGGATTCATTGCATTACCCTCAATAGTATGAGGCTTCAAAAAAGAAGCAGCTTCCCATGATAAAGATGTAACTATGTCCACCCAACTTTTACTACCGTCATCAGAAGAGGAAACACCCACAGAATTAAGTAGCTGATTGACAAGTGCCTTGAATTTCCCATTTATTACTTCTTCTATTGCTCTTTGCTTTGACTCCTTCAACTTATAGGTCCTCCCTACTTCATCTTTAGAGTGACTTAAAGAAGTTGGCTCACCCCAATTCATGCTGTCAATTCCCTCATCTTCATCATCATTACAAGCCACACTATTTTCCATATCATCCTCTGGATTCTTTGGCTCAGGAGGTTCCCAAGTTTGAAGATCCAAGTCATGAGGAAGAGAATATTCAGTTTCTTCACCAGAGGATGCAGTAGAGTTTTCGGGACCATCAGTTTGTGCTTCTATACAGCTATGTCCTTGTTCAATCTCCACGTCTCTGACCATGTACCCTGCATTTTGATCATTGCTTTCTTGGGAGTTGTTTTCCATTATTTTGTGTGATTTCTTAATAACACTATCTGAAGATTTTAAGCTTGAGCTTTGTGATCGCCCATTCAACTTACAGTCAAGATATTCGATACCACTATCAACCATTCCTTCTTCCCGACAACTCCTGATAGAATCAAAGAAAATAAGTATATGAACATACCTATATAATTATAATATCACACCTGTGTGGACATAAGTACCTGTCAGATGAGTTCACATCAACTGAAAACTCACCTGCAAGATCAGATATGGAATAAAAGATTAGGCTACATGAATAACATTTTGCAAAACGTAACAAATATCATAAACATAAAAAAAAAAAATAGTAATTTACTGCAGGTGGAGACACAGCTATCTGTGCTTGACAATGAAGTAGTTGGACTGATCAGTGGTGTCGTACTAGTACTTGTTGTACGGTCCCAATTCATATATACTTGCTCTAGTTTCTCCCCACAAATTTTACAAGGTGTAACTGGAAGTCTATTGTTCAGCTTTAAACTACTCTCATTGCTCAGTTTTTGGTTGTCAACCTTTGAATTGGTCAGGCCTGCACCACAGTAACGGCACATACTACACATCCAATCAAGAAATATCCAGAAATTGTCTACTCAAAGGAAGCCAGATCTCGGACACCTATTCAATTCAATCAAAAGTAGATCAGCATTTGAAAACCTATAATTGCTTTTTCACTTTTATGAATCGGTTCATAGATTATCTCCAAAAGACAACTTGATTATATGCCTATTTATAATCAATAAACTTGAAACAACACAATCCTCGGATTCCTCCTAACTAAACATTTATAAGACTCAAATAAAATCAACTTTTGAATGAAACTGACGAAGGGATCGAATTCATACTTAATTGCTTTCCTCTCTTTTAAAGTAACAGCAGACACTAAAGATTTCAATTGCAATTTGTCGCATCCATGACAATCTAAAGAAAAGTTTCACGTAGGGAATGAAATCAAAAGAAAGAGATGCATCCTTTACTCGACACCAGCCAAAATCTGCAATAACACTCAATGGAAAACAAAAGAAATTCATAAAGGATGGTCCATGGTGATGGTTTAATGGTGCTATATTCCAAACAAGAAAGCAATAAAACCTAAGATGACATGAAAAAAATCAACCGATTGAATATTTAATCTAAATAACAAAGCAGCGCAGGATTCAATATTAAAATAGAAATTAGAATACAAGAAGCATAGAATTTTCTGGTTAAAACCCCAGTCAAGTGCTAAAGTTGCAGATTCCATATGGATTCGAGTAATCATATTCATATACCAAAAGTTTAAAAGCCAAGGAAGAAAGTGAGTTCAGATGCGCATTCTTATGTGCAAATAACACTAGAAAAAAACCCAGAGAGAAAAAGACAGAGAGACAGAATTTACTGTGCGAACCAGAAAAACGATTAAACAGTAACAACAACTTTGAAACCGAAGACACTCCTACTGGTAAACAAGGCTTAAAAGTGAGCATATAAATAACCCGGACATTAGAAATCCATAAGATGTACCAACGCACATAAATCCACAACTTCTTCTCATCCAAAGTGATCCAGAAAAAATGGATGGATCCTCAATCAATTCAAATCTTCAAATTCCCAGGATAAAAGTCAACAAAATCTTCAAAATAATTTTCATATTAGACCAAAATTCATTAAAAAAAATAGCCTTTTCCAGCTCCAGGCAAGGAAAAGAGTATAACCCAAAATTTAAAAAACTAACATGGAATGAAAATGCAGAGCTTACCGTCAAAGCAATCCCAAAGAACAAAGATATGGATTCGACCACCAAATCAATCCCAGTTCCCAAGCAACATAGAACACATTAATTACAAAAAATAATAATAAATAAATGGGGAATTCCTTTAGCAAAAAACTGCTATTGTTCACGAAAAGCAAGGAATTTGGTATGAGTCCACTGTCTGTAAGAGCTTCACAGGAAATCCACATAAACAGAGTTGGAATTTTCTTGGAGGAGAGAGAAGAGAAAACATTGAAGAATAGAATTGAGCAGAACAAAGAAGAAAACAAGTAAACAACTTGAGAAGAAGTAGGAAAAAAAAAACCATTTTTCACACCCTGGGGTCCACTCCAATTGCTTGCCTGCGAAAATCTCGAAATTATTTTTTTTATTTCTTAAAAAAAAAATCTTACTACTGTGTCGCATGCATTGTACCGTATACAGCCAGCTCTATACGCTAGATTTTTCGGCTAAGTTTTTCCAAAGACGTATCACTGGCGCGTCGTCAATGTGAAAGGTATTTTTTTCAGATTATACTTTTCAATTAGGGCCTCCGATTTTTAGTATATTTGTATTTTTCCGTGTTAAATGTTTAAAACCGCGTGCCATTAATGTCTCAGAACTCCCTTAAATTATAAGGTGACTTTCGGATAATATTATAAAATCAAGAATTATGAAATAAAAAGGGGAAATTAAGTGCATGCATTTGGGAATAGTGGATCCAGTTATTGTTGTTATATAAGATTAAGAGTTTGAAATTCGAAAAGAGAGCTAATTAATTATAACACTTATCCAAGTGTGGGCCAATCAAAGTAGTAAAGAATTTTTAAGGTTTATTTGTGATTTAAACTTTTTTCAGAAAATTTTTACCATAAAGAAATGGATTTAATTTTGGATCGATTTATAAATACACTATCACTTATTTATTTATTAACATATTATGAAAAAAAAAATTATTAAAAACTTTCTATTTGTTGATAAAATAATTATTTTTATTTTTTAATAAAATGACACATTTTTATTTATTAATAAATTGAAAGTTTTATATTAATAATAAATTAAATTTAAATTTCAAACAACCAGTACAAAAGATGACATTTTCATAAGCATTTATGAATTCAATTAAAAAAAAAAAAATCAGTATCAAACTTAACATTTTGAGAGGCAAGCAAGAATAGCGAGAATAGTATAAGCGTGCACAAATTTGGGAAATGGATCGACAAAGTTTAATTTGAGGAAGTGGGTAGCTGTAGCTATTATCAAAAGTTGTATTTAAATAAACATGAAATTATATTTAAGAGAATGTTTTGATATAATATTAAGAATTAGACCTTGATAAAAAAATAATAAAATCTTTTTTTTTTAATTTTGTTGGCTGAAAATTTGTAAGAGTTGACTATTATATAATTTTATTAAAAAGAAATCAATTTTCAAGAGGTAATGATAAGTCCATTTGTTTCAACAAAAAATTAAATGTTATGAAAAGTATTTTTCTAAGAATATTTATTTTCAAAAAATAAATTAATTTTTTTTATTTGAATAATATAAAAAATATTTTTTCTTGTATGATGCATAATGATAATTTTCTTTATTAAAAATATCGTGACAGATATAAATTCTATATTTAAGGTTTAGCCACATAGCACAACTGTATTGTTATTGAAATTATTTTATAATAAAAATTGATAAATATTTACTAATAAAAATTAAAATTAAGTATATTTTATATTAAAATAATATATAAAAAATATTTAAATCCTTACTTTCCTCATTTTTATCACTTTCTTCTTAAGGTTAATATATATTCAATTAATTCAAGTTAAAATTATTAAACGTATGTACTAACTTTTTTTAATTGTATAAATATTTTTTAATATAATTATTGACAACATTCACAGAAATTAAAAAAGAGATAAAAGATAAGATATAAAAGAGAGACAAATAGTAGGCTAAAAAAGAAATAATAAAGGTGGAATAGTGGAGAGTTTATAGGATAGACAGAAAAATATGAGAGAGAGACAAAAAGAGAAGGAAAAGAAAAGAGAAATAGAGATGTGGAAGGAAAGAGAATGGCAGAGAGAAAGATGAGAAAAGGGGGATAGAGAGGTAATGAAGGAAAATAAAGAGATGATAAGTGATATTATGTAATATAAAATGATTTAAAAAAATATTTTTCAATTAAAAAGAGAAATTATTTTCTTATAAATATATTGTTATTTTCTATTTTTTATTCAGCAACTTTCTTATTCAGTTCAAAAAAAAAATTTCCTTTGTAACAAATGGATTGGAAAATGGATTTTAGAATATCATAATCAACTACAATTGATTTTATAACCAAATCTGATCCCCGTCTAATATAATCTGATAAGGTAGTATTTGATTTCAAAAATCTTTGTTCACTGTATATTATACCAATTAATTGAATTATCCCACAACTTCGTAGAATATTCATTTTTATTTTCATTATACAATTATTTATTGTTCAATTATTTTTAACAAGTATAAATTCATCCTAAACTCAAAGAGCAACACACCCATGATCAGTAATAAATCATTATCTTTAAATATATTTTTTAATATTATATTGACATTAAGATTGTTTAAATTTATTATCTTTAATATATCATTTAAATCTCTAGTCGTTGAACTATAATAAGTGATTTTGCTTAAAATATGATACTTTGGTTTTAGTAAATCTGCTTCAATTTTAGGTTAAATTGTTTAGAAAAATACCTATTTAAATTATAACTCGGTTTAAAAAGAAAACGCCTAATATAATAAATTCCTTATATATTATATCAGGCCTACTATCTAAGTACAGGAGCTTGATGTGATTAACAGATCTAATTTAATACACAATTCAAACTAATATAACCTAATTTTTATGAATAAAAATGTACTGATCTAAGTTATTTTGTAAGAGTAGAAGGTTATTTGACTGTAAAATAAAAAATGCAAAGAAATAATTGAGAGCGTTTAATTTTATATCTTTTAAAAAAATTTATCTTTATTTACATTTTAAATTTGATCTTGAATTCTTATATGTTTATCCAATGTATTGACCACTTCTTCTATTAAAAAAACATGAAAATGATATATCCCACATCATAATAAATCTCAACAAGAATGAGAATATTTCTTATTGTCAATACTAATTTGTTTTTAACTTAACACGATCACAATTGTTGACTGCGGCGGAGGGCTTCGCTCCCTCTTTCATACTGAAAAACGTAGCTTGGACACAAACATATGCGCCTTTTAATGCTTGAGTCAAGGTCTAGGTCGCATCATAACTCGGGGTAGGGTTATAATTGACCCACTTTTAATGTCTTTTTCCATAAGTTGCATGTTTCGATGCACCGACACTTCATATAATAATTATATTTATGTGTCGAAAATATTCTTATTTTTTACATTTATCGACACCAATACTTCATTTATCATATAAAAATAGTATCGACACTTCTAAAAATGTCATGTCCTTGTATCTGTATCCCCATATCCACGTATCGATGTACGTGTAATATAGATTGCATGAATTTAAAATAATTTATTCAAAGAATTATCCAAAAAAAAAAAAGAGATTACTAAAGAGTGTTCATTAATATTTTTACATAAGCATAATTAAAAGATTGAATGCAACAAAATTTTTCGTAAATCTTTTAATTTGGGTATGTGAATAATCTCTTTTATTTGGGAATAAAGTAGATTTTACTATTGTATTTATAATTTAATCTAAACATGTTTAACTACTAATTAGAAAAAAAAATCTATATCACAATCCTAATAAAATTAATGTTGCAAAATGAGATATGAACCAACATGTTTAGCTTTTAAATGAGAATTATACGGTTAAATTAAACTTTTGGTATTGTTCTAATTTATAATTTCATCTTTATACTTTTTATCTTATAATTAAGTTCTAGAGTCCATTTTTATTTGTCATTAATTTCCTGTTATCATTAATTTAAAAATTATTATCTACAATTGTTTAATATGACTAAAATTTATGAATTTGTGGAATTATGAATATTTATTTATTAAAATAATAAATTATTACAATTTAAAGAAAAGTGTCAGATAGATTTAATTTCGTTAAATCTATCAGAATTGAAATAGACATTATTAAAATTATGTACTTTGACTATCTCATAAATTTTGTAACTAAGGTTTTGCTTTCTTCATTGGCAAATTGCAGTGTAACTGTACAAATTAACAATATTCTTTGTTGTAGACATGTATCTTTAAATTGATTATGGTAGAGAGTCTATTATAAATGAATATATATATATATTACCTAATTAAAAAAATGTGAGAACCGGATTACATATTGAAACAAAATATAAAGATGAAAAACTTAATTTAATTTATAATTAATTTTTGAAAAAAAAATATTGAACTCCCCTATAATTTAATGAAATTATGCAAACCTTTTCTTTAATTTAAAAATATATACATATTAATCTCCCATGTACATTCAAATCTATAAAGCCCTCCTTTAAAAGATTATTAAAAAAAATACATATACTTAAGTTTAAATTTGATTTTTTTCATTAGTCATATTCTAACCATTCCAGCTTAATCAAAATTAATCATTCATTATAAAAAAACTCAAAATGCTTTATATTATTTGATTTCGTTTCATCATTTTACTAATGAAATTTTGAAGTTAAATTTAAATGTAATATTTTTTATATTTCAAATAAGATGAATAGGTTGGACTATTTTTCTCTTGTTGATATTGTGCTTGAGGGTTTTCTTAAAAATTACACTATTTCCTTACTTACACTATGCCCCATACGGATCTCAAGTCATTGTTCTTGAGGATCAACGTAGGTCCTAAAATCACCATCCGGATTAAATAATAATACTAAAATGTGAAATATATTGAGGATGATTGATTGCTTCTTCAAGGTTTCCTTCTTATTAGAAATATGGGTTAATATTGGATTAATGATGTAAAAAAGTATTAACTTTCATTATATTGTAGCGTTGAGTGATGATGATATTTTTCATTAAATTTTTTGTTCTGAAACATTTTTTTTTAATTCTTTCAAAATAAACTTATCTAGGTTGAATCAAACAATATCAAGAGAATGTGAAAAAAAAAAAAACTTTTGAGTTCTTTAAAGAATTTAATTTTAATATACTGACAATATAAATAATTTTATATTATTCATTCATAAATAAACACATCATTAAAAATTATTAAAATTCATTTATTATTAATAAAAAAACTCAATTATTTTTTTTAATGTCATGACTAATGTAAAATATTTTACACACCCACAACAAATCAAATTTAATCAAATACAATCATTTTTTTAATCTACTTAACCATCTCAACTGAAAGGAAAAAAAAAAAAGGGTCAAGTAGAACAAACTAAACTTGGATACTATCACCTATCAGTTTGTACATAACTTGTGCATTTTTTAATCAAATGGAATCATTTTTGTAATCAAATAAAAGGCTCCCCTTAGCATAAAATTGTAGAATATTTGGGGCCTAACTTGCAATTAAACACACCGTATGGCCTTTTTCTGCAAATCTAAAATTATGCATCGTGAGTCCTGCCCTACCAAAGGCGGCGTTGTCTTTTGCAGGGCGGAGGCATTTACGAGGTTACATCTCTAGATTCTACCCTTTTAATTTTTTTTTTTTAATTTCTTTTGAATTTCGTTTGACGCCCTTTTCTCGGTGTACAACTGTATGTTACTTGTTACGAACAGATCCGGGAAACTCAGCCTCAAAAGATGGACTCTACACAATTCTATAAGAAATCTCATGTAACGTAAATCTAGAAAAGAAACGTGTAAGCAAAATTATTAGTGAATTTTGTATAAAGAATTATATTTTTATAATAATTATGTTTTTCTCTTTTTGAAACCGAAACAAATTAATAATGTAAAAATTGGGAGAATCTAATTAAGACTCTTAATTAGTTTATTAATTTACAATTTATTACATATAATTTAATTATTTTCACACTATTAACTTCTAATTTACAAAAGATAATGTGTTCATTTGTAATGTAAGTTACAATTTATTGCATATTTATTGCTGTTATTATTATTAGGAGTGTAAAGAGACTTGTACACAAAATCATAGTGAATTTTGTTTAAAAAATTATAGATTTTTTATAATAATTATATTTTTCTCCTGTTGAAATCCAAACAAATTAATAAGTAAAAATTAGAAGAATCCTAATCGAGACTCTTGATTAATTCATTCATTTATTGGTAAGTTACAGTTTGCTACATGCAATTTGATTATTTTCACACTATTAACTCCTCATTTGCAAAAGATAATGTGTTCATTTATAACGTAAGATAAAATTTATTGCATATTTATTACTATCATTGTTAGGAGTGTAAAGAGACATGTAAACAAAATCATCAGTGAATTTTGTATAAAAAATTATATATTCTTTTATAATAATTATATTTTCTCTTTTTTATACCAAACATTGAGACTCTTAATTAATTTATCGGTAAGTACAATAAAATTGCATGTAATTTGATTATTTTCACACTATTGACTTATAATTTGCAAAAATGATAATGTGTTCATTTATAATATAAGTTACGATTTATTGCATTATTATTATTATTATTATTATTATTATTATTATTATTATTATTATTATTAGTGTAAAGAGACATGTAACAAAATCATTGGTGCACTTTGTATAAAAAATTATAGATTTTGATTGTATAATAATCATATAACCGAAACAAATTAATAATGTAAAAATTGGGAGAATCCTGAGTGAGATTTTTTTTATTAATTTACTGGTAAGTTACAATTTATCGTATGTGATTTGATTATTTTTCACAGTATTAACTTATAATTTGCAAAATGATAATGTGTTCATTTATAATGCAAGTTACAATTTATTGCATATTTATTATTATTATTATTATTATCTCAGAAGCGCAAAGAGACATGTAAACAAAACCATTAGTGAATTTTATACAACAATTATAGATTTTTTATAATTATAATATTTTCTCCTTTTGAAACCGAAACAAATTATAATGAAAAAAAAATTAGGAAAATCCTGGTTGAAACTCTTAATTAATTTATCTACAAGTTACAATTTATTATATGTAATTTGATTACTTTCACACTGTTAACTTAT
>JANHAO010010333.1:0-17747 GCA_026873985.1 Saraca asoca
AGAAGGAGAGATGCTATGCATTAAATGCTAGCTACAGTTGTGTTACATCAATTAAATGGGAAAAGACACTAAGAAGCCCGTATTCTGGCAATGGGCTATGAAGCAGCCCCTTTTAGGCCGACAAGTAGGCTTGTAGCTGCCATTATGTCAGGCAAGGTGTTCTGCTGTCTCTAGCGAGAGCTTCACGGGGAAGCTGCTAGGCTTGTCGTAGCGAGGGAGCGAGTGTGGGTGGGACGATCGCTGGGCCGATGCTCGAACCCTTTATGGCTGAGTCATGCTGTCGCCGAAGTGTGGTCCTTTAGACCTCGATCGAGTGAAACAAGCGAGGTAGGATTTGACGCTCGTTGTAGTTGGGCTCCCAAAGGCTCTTCGCTGAAGCGTGAGGACTGGTCCTTGGCTTCTTGGGGACTCGTCCGCACGAGGCCATTTCTTTTTAGTGTATAACATAAGCCCCCCAACTCTCAGTGTGCTTGCGGACTGGGAGTTGCATATTTTTGAGACTGGATTCGTATCTTTAGTCAGTGTACTCCCTTGATCGAGATGTCACGTCAAATGTCTTTTCACATTTGCTTTAGGCCATGCTTTCTCCTGTTTGCCATTTTTGACTGTTGGCGTGGCACTGTCACTCGTTATGGGCCGTTGGATGAAGATTTGGCTAGATTCCTTCTGGGTTCTTCAAAGGGCCGAGTGGGTCTATAAGTATCTTAAGGTATTATCCTTTTTTGCTTCAAGAAATTTTAATGGAGGAGAACGAAAAACTGTTGAAGCTTTCCGATGTCTTGGCTTCTGATGAAGCTTGCTGAGACTTGGATGACCAGTTGCATGGTAGTGGGAGACACGGATGGACCGTTGCACGTGGTCCCGTCATAGAGCCTGGTTAGCGAGCTCTATGAGTTTCTCACGGTGGCTTCTAGCCACCTCCTCTGGCCGTCGTTGGTAGTTCTATTACCTGGCCTGCTGGTTTCTAGGGACACTCCGGTTCTGACCCAGACAGGTACGACGACGGAGGAATAAGCAGGAGGAACTATGGGCTGCTACTCTATCGCCAAGAGCAGGCTTAGAGACCAGCCTTTCCCTCTGCAGAACCGTCACCTCGTTTGTCGAGGTTCTTTTGTACGAGTTCTTCTTCTTTCGGATGTATGTAGCAAATACCCCGTGTATTACTGTATGTAAATTTGTAATGATCAATGAGAATCTCTTTTTTAGCCAGTCGGCTGTTCTTTATTTTTTTTCTAGTCTACTCGTCATTCCGCGAGTGAGCTGTGCTTTGAGTGATTACGAGTGATGCATCCATATGTGAGGATCGTAAAAAGAATCCATATGTGAGATGCCGACTGCACTAGCATTATTCCGATTGTAGCGAGGTAAAGACTATTCACTGAGTTTTTTGAATCTAGGGTAAGTTCAGAGTCATTTGCACTCTTGATTTTGTTTGCGTTGTAATAAGGTGAGAACCATTCATTGTAGCAAACGTAGCCGCTGTAGCGAGGTAAAAATCGTTTGCTGTAGCGAGAATGCTGTAACGAGGTGAGAACCATTCATTGTAGCAAACGTAGTCGCTGTAGCGAGGTAAAAATCATTTGCTATAGCGAGAATGCTGTAACGAGGTGAGAACTGTTTGTTGTAGCAAACGTAGCCGCTGTAGCGAGGTAAAAATCGTTCGCTGTAGCGAGAATGCAAAGGTGGAGAGCTTTTTCTCAGCGGTGTTTGGCCAATCGGCAATTTATATTAACTTCAAAATACCAAAATCGGTATAAATTAACAAAGACTCAAAATATAGTTCTAATAGAGGGCTCAGGCTCCTGGGTAATAACTCGTTGGGCCTGTTGACTGCGTTGTCCAGATGGGTTCACCACATAGTCTTGTACGTGGCTCTTTCTGATGAGGTGTTCGATGGCATTTTTCAGAGCGTAGCACTCTGAAGTGGTGTGCCCAACCTCATTGTGGTAAATGCAAAATCTGTTCTGATCCCTGGCCTTTACGGGTATCCTTATTGGCCGAGGTTTTTCGAAGTCCTCATTGTGCCTTTCAGTGGCAAAAATCTTGTCATGCGTATCCGACAGGATGCTATAACTCTCGAACCGGCCGTTGGGACGCTGAGGTTTTACTTTCTTCACAAGATGAGGAACGGGGCGGTCAATACTCTCGCCATTCCTCTTTTGGCTCGCGACGGGACCGCTTTGGACCGATTTATGTCTGGGATCCTCCGTCTTAAAGGTTTCTTCCCATCTTACTTGTTTGGTCACTCGATCGTAGAATTCAGCGAGATCTCGAGCGGGGGATTTGTAGAAGCTTCTATACAGTTTGCCATCTGTACGAAGTCCTGCTGAGATGGCTGTTAGGACGCTCTCCTCCGAGGGGTTTTCCACGGCATTAGCCTCATGTCTGAACCGGGCTATGTAACCTTTGAGTGACTCGTCCCTGCACTGGAAAATCATTGCAAGATGGCAGGGAGGTGCAAGTTGTCTTTTTAGCGCCCGATATTGGTATATGAATTTCTTTTGGCAATCCTCCCAGCTGCCGATACTGCGCGTGGGGAGACGCCTGAGCCAAGCGCGAGGGGCTGCCCCTAAAGTAGCAGGAAAGATACGACACTTCAATAGGGGTTCAATCATCTGAAGGTCCATTTATGTGTTGAACGTGTCCAGGTGATCGTTCGGGTCACTATTCCCCTCGTATAACGGGATGGCGGGCGCCTTAAGTTTCTGCGGGAGAGGTTGCTTCTCAATCTCCACAGAAAACGGTGAGGTCTCCTCACAATGCATCCGATCGTTTTGAGGCTGTGGGCGCTCCTCAAGTTGCTTCAACCTTCGAAGAACCTCATTCATCGCTGGGTGCTGGTTTTCACACTAGGGGATGGAGCTTTCAGCATGTTACGAGCCCCCCAACCGCTGGCTGTCGTGATCATTGTGAGTCTCTCTCTGAGCTTCTTCTCGAAGCTGTTGGAGTTGTGCCATGACCTCTTCTTGTCTTCGGGCACTTTGTACTTGTGCCTAGGCAAGTGCTTTAACAGTCTGAGCCAACTCTTTGACTATATTTTCCAGGGCCAATTGAGATTAGTCAGGTGCTTGCTCCTCTTGCATCCCAGGTGTGATAGTGTGCTGAGATGCCAGAGCTGTAGAGCTCCGAGTTGCTCTTCCTCAGGCCATCGCTGAACAGTGGTGGAAACTTCAAAGTGTGGATGATCCCCACAGATGGTGCCAAAGATGTTGACATCAAAATTCGACTCGTGTGGAGGTCCAGAACTTCGACCAACAGGATGTAGAATTTAGGAATCAATGCCACCCTTGAAGTATTATGGGAGATGGTCAAGAGGAAGAGAGGGAAAGAAAGACAGTGTTTTTAACGTGGTTCGACCAAATCCGGGCGGTATCGGACCCTACGTCCATGGCGGAAGTTTTATTGATAATTTGCAGAAGTTTTTGTTTACAAGATTGGCCTCCTCTCCTCCCTTCTGCTAACAAGGCAATCCTACTTATAGAAGAAAGAGAGATGCTATGCATTAAATGCTAGCTACAATTGTGTTACATCAATTAAATGGGAAAAGACACTAAGAAGCCCATATTCTGGCAATGGGCTATGAAGCAGCCCCTTTTAGGCCAACAAGTAGGCTTGTAGCTGCCATTATGTCAGGCAAGGTGTTCTGCTGTCTCTAGCAAGAGCTTCACGGGGAAGCCGCTAGGCTTGTCGTAGCGAGGGAGCGAGTGCGGGTGGGATGATCACTGGGCCGATGCTCGAACCCGTTATCGCTGAGTCGTGTTGTCACCAGAGTATGGTCCTTTAGACCTCGAACGAGTGAAAGGAGCGAGGTAGGATTTGACGCTCGTTGTCGTTGGGCTCCCGAAGGCTCTTCGCTGAAGCGTGAGGACTGGTCCTTGGTTTCTTGGGGACCCGTCCACACGAGGCCATTTCTTTTTAGTGTATAACAGTATTCAAAAAATGGGAATGATCAAAACTTGTGCATTTATAGAGCCTCAAGGGATAATGTGGCCGTTTTGATGCCTTGGGATCAATGCTAACAAAATAATAGCTTCTTTGCTAATTAGCATGATAACTACTATCAGTTGTCAAATGTATTTATAGAGCTCGGAGGGGTAAGCTCCAATGTGATATATATAAGGCCAACATGACCCAATAGAGTGGAGACAAAGCCTAGTTTAATTTGAGATGTGAGTTCAATTTCTCATTATTAAATAGTTCACACTCTTAATGAATGGTCTCTAACTTAAGCATTGAAGGAGTTTTGATGGTCACCACCACTTAAGCCTTAATGTAGTGACCTCCGACCACTCCACTCAACGACTGAAGTTGAACTGTTTGACCATCTATGATCTGATTACTTAAGATATTTCATCAATTTGATTATAATTTCTATTTATAAACACCTTCCAACTTATGCCTCAATTCAATTTTCTAAGTATTTTTTATCCTACTAATGATTCTAATGACATATTTCTTTGTTTCAATTCTCATCAACATTTTAAGGTTTTATACCAATAATTTCATTTCTTATAAAGCTATTTCTCATTTATTAATTTGAATCTCTTCTTTTATTTAACTTTTAATGCTCAAATTTTGTCTGATCTTGTGTAATGTTGATTATTTTGGATAGATGACCTATTATCTATGTGACAATGATTGAGTTTTCAAGAACGTTCTGATTGTTGCATTGATTTCTTTCACTACCTAATTAATTTTCATTTGACAAAAATGCATTTTTTGTTCTCTAACTTTTATTGAATTTTCAATTTGATTCACTATATTTTTATTTGAGATAAATTTACTTCCTAACTTTAAGAAAACGTGCAATATTATTCACTAGTTTAATTCTGTTTGATTTTTTAAGGGAGGTGCATACATGACATTGTATATGACATCTTATGTGGTTAAAAGTGGCCTTATATGCTTATATGATTTTTTTTCTTTTCTTTTTCTTTCTCTCCCATGTCTTCCATTTTCCAAAAGTCTTTCTTTGTTTCTCCATTACCTTCACCATTGGGTGGGGGGAGATAGAAAGGAGAAAAAGTCAGTGATGATGATAGTAAAAGAGAAATAGAAAGATACTTCATGAAGATTGGAAGATAGGGGAGAGAAAAGAAAAGAAAAGAAAAAGTTATGTAAACACATAGGACTATTTTTAACCATATAGGATGCCATGTATGAAACTCCATTAGAAAACCAAATAGAGTTAGGCTAGTGAGTAAGATTACACGTTTTTAGAAACTTAGGAGGTAAATTTGTTTCACATAAACTTAGGGAATAAAATTAAAACTTCTATAAAAGTTAAAGGATTAAAATTGCATTTTTGCCTTTCCATTTTTATGGAGCATATAGTTGTTTAAACTACCAATTTGAAGTCACTTGGACGAGTCATGATCACAATCTTCAATTCATTGCTACTAGATACCAAATCCAACATTTTCTTGTGCCACGAATGTTTTGATGAATAACCAATCTAGTACCAAGGCCAAAGGCTTAAATCAACATGTATGATTTGCTTTTTCACAAAAACCAATGGGAAAAAACTTGTCTCACCAGCAAAAACACTCATTTGATCTTGTTATTTCTTTTTTTTTGAATAATTCTCTTTCTAGATTTCGAACAAAATCATGATCATCCAAAGATAATTATGGCCATTAGTCACAATTATGAAGTGAAGAGAATTCTAGTTGACCAAGTCAGTTCAGACAACATTTTATGTCTTCATACGACTAAGAGAATTTTTAGTCATATTATGAATTTCTCTTGGCATGTTTCCTTGAACCTTTAGCGTTGATGTAGAATTTTTTATAGTCGATATATTGAATATGGCTTATCATGCTATTTTTAGACAACCATTTCTGAATATGATACAAGCTGTTGTCTTTATACCTCATTTGTTAATGAAGTTTCCCATTGCAAATGGTGTTGGGTAGGTCCAAGTTGATAAAAAATTGGCTTGACGGTGTTATATGAATAGTTTTGATTAAAAGTTAATGTCTAAAGAAATTGAAGATATCATGACTGATTGAATGGTGGATAAAAATAAAAAAGAATTTGATAAGCATGATAAATTGATCATTATAAGTTCATGCCTTTCGAGTTAAAAAAAAAACATAGGAATCATATACCAAAAAATGATGAACAAGGCATTTAAGGATTTGGAAGTGTATGTAAATGACATGCTTATCAAATCTACTAATTATTGTAAGCATCTATTTGATCTTGAGGAACTTTTCCATGTGATGAGGCAAAATAGTTTGAGAATTAATACTAGCAAATGTGACTTTGGTGTAGTTGTGAGGAAATTTTTAGGTTTCATGTTGACCAAAAGGGTAATTAAGGCCAACCCCATGAAAAGTCTAAAAGATTTCAAGTGAGACAACTGATGTGAGGAGGCACTCATAGACTTGAAAAGTTATTTTTCAACTCCATTAACTATCAAAGCTAGTCTTGGGGGAAAAGCATTATCTTTATCTTACTGTAACAGATGAAGCCATTAGTTCATTGTTGATTAAGGAGCAAGATGATTTGTAAATGCCAATTTATTTTACCCGTAAAGGCCTTTATGGTGTAGAATTATGGTATCAAAAATAAGAAAGAAAAGTGGCTTCAGGAAAGTTGAAACAATATTTTTGAAGTCATTAGGTGATCATTCATACTAATAAACCAATTATCAAGTCCTTCGTAAATTAGATAGAGCTGAATAGTTGGTTGCATGGGCAATGAATTTAATTCAATATGGGATAGAATTCAAATCATGAAAGGATATTATGACTCAAGTCTTGGTAGAGTCATTGTAGAAATGGCTTAGAATTCTCCTATGAATATAGTTGATAGTATGTTGTTTGTGTGGACACTATTTATAGTCAAATTCTAATAGGAAAGGAAGTGGAGTAGGAATAATTTTGGAAGGGCATGATGGAGTTACAATGGACTACACACTCAAATTTAGTCTTCAAATGACTAATAATTAGCCTGGATATGAAGCATTAATAGTTAGGCTAAAATTTGCATTGGAAATGGGGGCAAAAGCAGTAAAAGCATTGAGTGATTCTTAACTTGTAGTGGAACAAATAAATGGGTCATACGAGACCAAATTTCCTTGTTTGATCAAATATGCAGATAAAGTGAAGAAGTTAGTTTCTGGATTCAATCGTTTTGTGCTAAAGCAAATTCCAAGGTTAGAAAATGATTAAGCAGATGCATTATCTAAACTTACATGTGTGAAGGCCTTAACCAGCAGTCAAAGTTTTTTGCAAGATACTCTGTTGAATGATCACCTTCATGGATGAATCCAATTATTTCATATTTACAAGGGAAAGCATATGATGATAAATCATTGGAGGTAGGAAAAACAAAGAAACAAGTGTTTAATACTTACATGGAAAATGATCAATTATGTGAATAAGGCTTTTCTTTGCTAGTTTTGAGATGTTTGCATCTTAACAAAGGAAATTATGTCTTGTGGGAATTGCATGAAAGGATATGTGAGAGTCATACCATTGGAGCATTTTTGGCTAAGAAAGCTTTGTGATTTGGATATTTTTTTGTATTACTTAAAAGTTATTTTAAATGAACCTTTTTGTTTGCATATAATATATTTTGTTGAAAATATTTAACCATGTGTGCACAAAATTTATACAAAATGTTTTGCAAGAGTTAGTATAAGTTATTTAGAAAATTTAATTTTTGAAGTTTTTTTATGTGTCAATTTATTAAATTATCAAAACAATTATTTAAAAAAAAAGAAAATAAGTTATTTGTTGCTATTTTAAATGTTTTAATGTACGATTTATTTCAACTACTAAATAACTATTTAGTTTATTGTATGATAAAATCTATGTACTAAGTTTATTAATTGTTATTAAAGCTTTACTTAATCAAATTATTGAATTTATGGTAGCAAATTTAAATTTTATTTTATTATTGTAGATATTAAATGTTTCTTAATAAAACCTTAGTTTTGTTGATTAAGCATTTAAAACAAATACATTTATGTCACTTAATTTATGTGAATTAAATATGCCTTCCTAAATTTATTACATCCTTGTTACATTATATTTCTTTTTTTTTTTCACTCTCATTCACTTTATTCCTTTTTCCTTTTTATTTTTCCTTTTTCTTCTTTTCCCTTTCGATACACTTTGCTCCACTAGTCCTAAAAAATCTAGTTAGCTTCTATTTCTTTTATGGCATTTGATAGTCCTTCAATAGCTCGTCAACCACTCACTTAGTCCAAATGAGATGGCAATTGCTCTATTCTAGCCACTAGCCATTTTGTGCTTAAGATGCCATTGGTGGGTGTCATGAATCTAGCTCTTGCATGGTCAACTACTGTTAGAGGTTGACTTTTTTTGGGGCTTCAGGTGCATACCATGTTTCGGAGCTCCATGGAGCCATTCCCTTCCATAGCCATTCATTTCTTTAATCTTAGCTTAAACTAAGCTACTCTTAACTAGATAGAAGCTTGTGAGTATCTCCTTATTTATCATTGCACCATAGAAATTTTCTTAATAAATTTGAATTAGATGATTTGGGAATAATGAACCTTAGGGTGCTAAGGAGTGTGGTTTTCTTATAATTAGTTATTTGGGTAGCTACCAATTGAAAGTATTGTAATGAAAATCACATGAATTGCACTTAAATTCCAACTCTATCCTCTGCCTTAGGTATAAGCAATTGTTTTCTCCCAAATTTGAAAATCCTAGACTTAATTCTAGTTGTTTTAGTTGTAATTAGCATAAAATGTAGAAGTAATTTGTGTTGATTATGCTACTTCTAGATTGAATACAAATGTGTAACTTGAGCATATTCGTTAAAGGATTAAACTTCTAAGGAACACAAATTAAAGTGAGTAAATTGCTCACTTCCTCTTGCACCTTATTATGTCCTTTCCATTGTGCGTAGACATAACTTTGAATGTTTATAATCTTGTGACTTTTAGATAATTGAGAAGAATTAATGAACATGTAAAAAGTTGTGTCTCATGTGAAATTTTTTGGTGTAGTATCTATGAATGCAGTAAGCTCAAAATTATATATATATATATATATATGTCATAAGAATGTCTCTTTGATGTAATTGAGTATTATGGCTAATTGTTGGTCTATGACCAGCAATATATCTAACTTATCACTATTGTGTGACATTATTTTCTTTAGTATAGTTAAAGTGTGTTTACAATTGGAAGTTGAAGTTTTGTGAAATGCTATGGTCAAACCTATGTACCTACAGTAGAATTGTCTTGATTGTGATTGATTATAGTAGTTGCCTATGTACTGGTATATGGAATTGCTTATTTGAAATTGATGGAATGTAGAAATTATGAGTTGGCCTAACTTCTTATGTATTGCATTTAAATTGTAGATTGGATCCTTGGGAAGTAGTCCTTTAGAAAACCTACCCCGAGTGCAATTGAAAATTTGAAAATGGCAAGATCATTAAAATTTACAGAGGGATAAGGGGAGTGTAAATTGGTAGGGTGAAAAAGTGAATTGAAAGGTTGTGATTAAAATTGTACATTTGAAAGGTAAGTTGACTAAGGGTAATTCCTTAATGGATCCAAACTTCAATTTAAGAATTTTATGTTTACTTGGTTTTTTAATTTGAAAGAATTGTAAATGTTTGCTAAAGCTTGTGGTTATTATTTGGAAAGGCTAATTTTTGTCCCTTGTTGTATAATTATAGGAACCTTAGACATGGTAGGTGCTTATATTATTGTTGATTATACAAGTTGTTAATAATGTTGTATTGTAAAAACCATGTACTACTAGTTGTGTGAAAATCATGTTTTCTTTTTGAACTATAAGTAAGTACCCACAACATGTGATAACCAAAATATAACCTATGTTGTTATGGTTGGTAATAAGTGATTTAATCATTGAGTTTCTTTGAAACTCACTATATTTTCCTTTTAAAAATGTTTTAGGTTCCAAAAATACTTGTGCTTTGTGAGCCTCCTACTAAAGATTGAAAATTTAAATCTTGGAATATTTTGGCAATTAGGATAGGTTGTGGTTGCAATGTGTTTTGAATTATTAGGTTAAGCATATTATTATGTCTTGTAGTTGAGGTTTGTGTGAAAAAATTTGATGTTGAAAACATGTTGTAAAGAAGGGCATGTGACATTGGCAAACTTTAAAAAAAAAAACAAATAAAACTTTATCAAATTTTCTATGGAATTTATAAAATGGTTTTATGTTCTTTTGAGTTGTTGATGGTAAAATCCGATCAACCCAAGTTCTAAAACCTAAGCTATAAAATGAATGTAAAAAGAGAGAGAGAGAGAGAGAGAGAGAGAGAGAGAGAGAGAGAGAGAGAGAGAGAGAGAGAATAGAGAGACACCAGAAGTTTTTAACATAGTTTAGCTAAAGTCAGTTTGACCCCTACGTCCACACCTTTTATTACTCTTTGCTAAGTGTATTGTATTTGATGATTGTATCTATCATGTACAATGATTTCATCCCCTTTTATAATAGTTGGGAGGGTTACAATTTGAATGTAAATTTATAATAGATAAGTATCATGATTTGATTAAGATTACATAATAGATCAAGATAGATAGTTATAATAGACTCCAAACAGAATAAGAAACTGGACAAACTTTCCTGATAGTTAAGGACACTTTCCATAAGCCATGAACTATGAGCTAGGTTTTGCTTTCATGACCTAAGATTGCTACTTGGACCCATGTTGACCAGCAACCTTGGTTTGTAGTTGGTGACTTGGTGTCTTGGTCTGGTGACTTCAATCCAAATGAGTTAGGCCTTTGTTAGCTAAGTCTGTCCATTAGGCCTTTACTAACCCATTTATGCGGTTACAAATAATACCCACAACATTTGCCTTAGCTCTCAGTGTAGTCTATGGACTGGTAAAAGCTGGAGATCATGATTAGTCATGCTACTGTTCCTCATTCTATCATTTTGTTTGCCTGTACCATCATTACTATATTAAATGTCTGCACCTTTTCATAACAGTCAGTTGCAATAGCGATAAAGCTTTATTTTTCATTAGACCATTAAATCAAGGGTGGTTGATCATTTTCCTAATCTAATGGTGTGGCGGGTTATGTTATAAGGGGTAAAAACCCTTTATTCCCTTTTGTTTGTCACTTTTGAAAATTTGCACCTCAGTTTTTCTTATTTTTCAAGCTCCCACCTAGTCACTGATATTCTCCATCCTTTTTGCCTTTGCAACAGCAACCTTTAGGTTCCATTTGCCAAAGATTGATCATGCTTGTCTTTTTCTAGATTCTCTCCTTAGGACCCATTTTGTTCTACTGATTCATTAGGTCCTCTGAACACAACCTTGGTTTTAAGCTCCTACTTTTTATGAATGCTTTGCTTCGTGAGTTTTGATATCTAGTGGCTTGGTTTGGTAATGTGTGCTTATTAGTCGTTAAGAAATTTCTCCCTGATGACTGGTTCTATAGTGTGTTTATTTGTGAGCATGTTATTATTTGTGAAAATGGCATATCATTTGCCTGATAAGGTGCTTGTAGGTTTTAAGGTTATAGATGATCAAGTTTAGCCTTTTTGTCTCCCTAGTTTTTGCAACCTAATAGATTCAATGGTGAAGCCCCCCATGTTTTCAATAGTCTAGGTCTTAGATGTGGTGATCCAAGGCGTGCATGGCTTGTTGCATAGGAAACCTTGTTATCTTTAGCTTATAGGTAAGGTCTACTATCAGTGATCTGATTTTTCTTTTTTTTATGTACATGGCAGGTCAGAAACATCATGGTTACCAAATTGGAAGTGATAAGGATTCCAAATCGCCAGCCCAAAGTAGGGACTTAATGCGTTTTATAAATGAAGCAACCTCTGGGAGTGGTGAGGTCGCCAAGAGGGTTGTTACTTATCCTAATCCTATTGAGGGCCAACAGGTCACTGAGAGTTAGAGGCCCTCAGACTATATGATGTTTATGAGTGGAGATGTGCAACGCTCAAAAAAATTTAAAAATATTATTATAGGGTTAGGTAGGCAAACTTAAGTTCATTGATAATATGAGTGGAGATGTGCAACGCTCCAAGCTCGAGACTCTCCACTAGAAATCACATTAACCTTCTTCCTTCTTATCCCTAGTTTGACTTCATCCTTATAGCAGTGTCGAGTTATGTGCTGGTCACCTCACACATATTCGACTCCATTGGGGGTCAGGAATCTAATGGTAAGTATCCTAGTAGATGTGACCATTTTCAGGTCATTGATTATAGGTCACCCTAGCACTACATTATACACTGAGGGCTAGTTGATGATTAGAAAATCTACCAGGATGGTTACCTGGAAACCCGAGTCTCCATGAGTAATGGGAAGGCTAATCTGCCCTATTGATACTATTGCATCTCTAGTGAATCCATAAAGGGGTTTGGAAAAGGCTCCAGTTGACTTGTGCTTAGACCCATCTATTCAAAATATCCCTAATACATTATGTTCATCAAGCTTCGATTATAATCCATTGTACCCCGATATCACCAATTCTAGCTCAAATAACTAGTGCATCATTATAGGGGGAATGTATTCCACGTGCGTCTTCATCTATAAAGCTGATACTATCAGAGGTCAGCCTTGCTTTCTTAGTGGGAACTTCAAATTCACTGTGTCTAGTAAATAGGACATGTTTTGCTTCTAGCAAGTAATGTTCATATGACCTATTTGAGGTACCTACAACAGAAGGCTCACCACGAATGGTAAATATAGTCCTTATCGAGGGTGTGTCTTCCTACTTAAGTGTTTGCTGATGTTGTTGTTGTGCAGGTTGTTAATGCTATTGAGGTTTTTGTTCCATAGGTTGCACCACATAATCTCTTAAATGATCTCTCTTGATTAGGTCCTTAATTGCCTCCTTGAGTGCCTTGCATTCCGAAGTGTTATGCTTGATTTCAATGTGATAAGCACAATGCTTGTTCTTGTTTTTGAACTAATCAGGAGTTCTTATGGGGTTTAGCTTCTCAAAATCTTCCCTGTCCTTCTCTATCATGAAGATCCTTTCCAGAGTATCTGATGGGATGCTGTAGTTGTCATGGTGACCTTTACGATAAGATTGCTCCTTTTCGGCCTTCTTTATGACTTGGTTTTTAGGGTCGTCTTCTTGACTCTCCTTGCTAGTCCTAGCATTGCCATCTTTTTAGTCTAGTTGGAGCCATTTGCCTCATCCTTGGACTTTTTAGGGCCAAAGGTTTCCTCCCACCTACTTTCTTTGGTAGCTCGTTCATAGAATTCACCTAGGTCCTTCACCAAATACTTGCATATGCTCTCATATAGCTTCCCATCTTTATAGAGTCCTACTGAGATTGCTATTAAGATACTTTCATCTGAGGGGTCTTCTACATTGCTAACCTTATGTTTGAACCGAGTAATGTAATCCTTTAGTGATTCATTCTCTTCCTGAAAGACTATTGCAAGGTGGCAAGGCAGTGCGAGTTGCCTCTTTAGTGCCTTATACTGATTAATGAATCTCTAGCATTGTTCCCAGCCGTCAATGCTATGAGCCTTGAGATTCTTAAACCATGTTTGAGGTAAGTCCCGTAAAGTGGCTGGAAAAACATGACACTTGACCAAAGGGTTGGTTATTTAGAGATCCATATATATGTTGGATGCATCCAGGTGATTGTATGGATCACAATCCTTGTTGTATAGTGGGAGCTTTGAACCTATGTGGGAGAGGCTTTTTCTCGATCTCCCTAGTGAACGGAGTCCTCCTGTCATAATGATCTTAATGGTCCTAAGACCGAGAGCATTGTTCCAATTGCTTTACCCTTTGAAGTAGCTCATTTACCATGTGATCTTAAGTCTTAAACCGATGGCTGGGAGATGGTTGGCTCCTCTTTCTGTGGCGATTTGAAGTTTTGTACTTTTTTTGCTCATGGCCCGATAAATTTTGATCCAAGGCATGTTTCCTATTGGTCCTGTTTGAACCTTCAACTTGACATGAACCTCCACATCATTGATGGTCTCCTTCATCTTCCTTATGAACTTAATGCACCTCTAACCTTGGCCATAAGTTAGTAAGCAAGCTAAATGAGTATGCTGACATTATTCTCTGGTTGGCCCCTTTCCTTGAGCTCCTTCACGTGACCACTAAGGAGCTTCTTTCTATGAAGTGCCCCCAACCTACTCTTGTGAGCCCTAGGCTCATGCCTGATTTAATGCCTCAACCAACTCTCTTACCATTTTCTCCAGTGCCTTGTGACATGATGCCATGCTTGTATTCCATTAATGACATTAGGTTGGTGAGAGGCTGCTGGTGGCATGTCAGTGGAAACACTTGTGGTGGGGATGATGTAAGTGCCTGCATGGAGAACTGGATCCTCTTGATGTTCTGTATGACCATCTATTAGTCAACTGCAGCATTTGAGCTTCTAGTGGTTCTTCCTCTAGCCATTAGAAAATAACAGTGAATGCAGTTTAAGGCCCTCCTTCTAGTGCTAAAATATTAACAATAAAATTTGGTCAACCTAAGTTTTGAACCCTAAGCTACATAATGAATGTAAAAAGAGAGAAAGGAAGAACATAGAGATACCAGAAGTTTTTAACATGATTCAGCTAAAGTTAGTTTGTCCCCTACGTCCATGGATTTTATTACTCTTTGTTGAGTGTATTGTATCTGATGATTGTATCTATCATGTACAATGATTTCATCCCCTTTTATAATGGTTGGGGGATTACAGTTTGAATATAAATCTATAACAAATAAGTATCATGACTTAATTAGGATTACATAGTAGATCAGGATAGATGGTTATAACAGACTCTTGCTAGGATAGGAAACTGGAAGGACTTTACTGATGGTTGAGGACACTTTCTACGAGCTGTGAGCTAGGCCTTGCTTTCACGACCTGAGGTTGTTGCTTGGACCTGTGTTGACTAGCAACCTTGGTTCATATTTAGCAATCTGATGTCTTGGTCCAGTGGCCTCAATCCAAATGAGCTAGGCCTTTGTTAGCTAAGTCTACCCTTTAGGCCTTTACCAGCCCATTTATATGGTTACAAATAATACCCACAATGTGAATAAAATGCCATTTTATGTTTTCTCACAAAGATTCAATGGTATGCTTTATTGGTAAAATTTCATTCCTTTTAGTGTATTTTTTTTAGTGGAGTCCAATTGGAATGTTCAGACTTACGAGGAGTTGTCATTGAATGGCTTTCTATGTTGATCACATACCTAATCTAGGGGCAAGACAAATGCTTACCATGAAGCAAGATGCTCAAAACATAGTAGGAAGCTAAAATCAATGTAAAAAATTCACTACTAATCCTCGACAACCTTTGCTAAACAAGGTACAATTTCTTCGCCATGGCCATTCGTGCAATAGGGGATTGATTTCCTAGGGCCCTTTTTGACCATTCCAAGACAATTTAAATATCTTAACTTAGCTGTTGATTATTTTACCAAGTGGAAAGAAGCCAAACCACTGACTACTATTACTGCTCAAATATAATACTTAAAAATTTGCATGGAAGAATATTAGTTACAATTTTGGCATACCTAGAATATTGATTAGTGATAAAGGTACATAATTCATTGTTGAATCCTTTTAGAAGTTCTATTAGGATCATGAAATAATTCAAAATTTCACCTCCATGGAGCATCCATAGATGAATGGGCAAGCTGAGTTAGCAAACAAAGTTCTTTTAGAAGTGGTGAAAAAGAGATTGGAAGGAGTAAAGAGGCTTTGGGTTGATGAACTCCCGAATGTTCTGTGGTCCTATAGAACAATCGAGCAAACTCAGAAAAAAAAAAGAAAAAGAAAAGTCCTTTTCATTTGCTTTATAGTCATGATGCTTTAATATTAGTCAAAATTAGAGAACCCTCAAAATGAAGGAAGATGTTTGAAAGTGATGAAAACGATTGCCTCCTCAAGCAATTATTACTTTTTAGAAATTGATAGAGAAATAGGTCATATTCAATTGGTTGTTTACAAGGCAAGGGCTGCCATCCTATAATTTTTAAGCATTTTACACTATTTGATAATGTATTATTCTTTTTCTAACCTCTATCATATGGGCCTGATTAACTTTTAGTGACCATATTAATGGATTCCCTAAAAACAATAAGTGCTTCCAAAGATATTCTGTCATTCCCAGTACTAACTAACCCTAACATGCCTTACAGACCAAAATCTTTGCTCTGATATCGACTTGTCAAATGCCTAATTTTGGGAACATGATTGGCATGAATCACTACATAGTGATCCAAAAACCCATGACCATTTTATTTTCATAAAATCTTTTTGTTTTGAAAATCATGAAAATAATGCTAAAAATATAATTGCGCACATTTGGTTTAAAAGATATGATGAAATCAACTTATGCATTTGATTTAACAAATATGATGAAATTGGCTTATGAAATCATTTGGTCTATCCATCTTGTTGTTCCTATTAGAGGTCATCTTTTTTATCGTAATCCTTAATACATGAGAATTTTGTAAAAAGCTAAGATGAAATCAGCTTCCACATAATTTTATTTTCTAAAGAGAAAATTCTTATGCTATAAAATATTGTTACATATATGAATGATAATTTATAAATTTTTTGAAAAGTAAAAGATTTACAAAATACATTAAATTTATGAAAATTATATTTCTAGGAAAAACTCATGAAAATCATAAAAATATGAATTTGATGTGAAATTATAGAAATTATTATTTACTGATGACAAATCTTGAAATTCATATAATTTGAAATCATGGAATCAAGACTTTGTGATATTATGAGACATAAAAACATGCATAGCTAGATTTTTAGGAATATTTGATTATGATGCCATGCTATCCCCTTGCTAAAAATTATGATTTATATCTAGATTCCCACTTCCCATTACAATAGAAAACATTTGGGCTAATTAAAACTTATGATTTTGCTTAAAATAAAAAAGCCACAAGGATAGAAACTCTTATTTACCTAGTAAAGATAATCTTCTTCTATATTACTAATCCCTAATTCATAGTTCATAGGCCAGAGACCTAAATCATAACTTAGGTAATATCTCGCAACTTGTGCGAAATTCACCAAACAAAAATCGAGAAATAGCAAAAGTGAAATAAAATGAATTCATATTAGGTTTTAGTTCAATCAATTTACCTCCAATTTGCTAGATCAGATTGGAGATGCCAAATTAGATCGGAGATGTGCTAGGACTTTCTCATAGCAAGGTTTCAACTCTGAGAGACCTTCTAACTACACTAAGATTCTAACATCTCGAATATGTGCTAGGTTTTGTGCCATCTAACACCATCTGGTTGAGTGGCTTGACGAGCCCAGTTGATTGGTCTAACTAATTGAATGGTCTAAGTGAACCAGTCAACCGATTGGCCCATCCTTAGGGATTAATTAGTTGGCCTTCAATCTACCCCACTGAATCTTGTACCCAAATCCAATTTGATTAGCTTTAGGGGATGTTACACTTTGGACTCAAAATAAAATAAGGGTTATGAATTTCGCTAAAAGGGTCTTATATAGACTTCTAAGGCGATCTAGTCAAACAGACTAACTGGTTGACTAGTTTCGATTGACTAGTTGGTCCATGTCTCGAGCATATGCTTAGCCTAAAACCAATGCCTAACTAGTACTAAGGTCTCATTTTTTACCACTTTTGTAGTCCTAACAATTTCAATCCTAGCTTATGTTATTCTAATTTGATCTAGTTCTAACTAGTTGGAGGTGTTACTGTTAGTTTCGGTGGGTGCCCTAGGCCAATTTGATTGAGCCCTATCGCATCCAGAACTATACATTCTGTAGACTGGATATAAAGGTTAAATGTTC
>JANHAO010010334.1:0-17739 GCA_026873985.1 Saraca asoca
CCCTGTGGAGACGATACTCACTCACTCTATATTACACAATTGACTGCATGCACTTGCGTAATTTGAGTGATAAAACTCATTATAATCAAAACTCACTCAACAACTTACACCTTAAAGTTGTCCTCTAATTTTGATCTTGGCCTTTGGTTATTGAGGAAACAACTTGCAACAACCAAAGAAACCAAAGAAGATAAAACTAAATATCAAATGAACTTGATAAATTAGCCTTTTGAGGCCAAAACTTTACCTTGGGCTCATACCCTTGAAAGGCATAAACCCAAATCTTTATTTGTTGTGTAACACTTTTTAGGGATTGCTTAATTGCAAATGAAGGTTCTAAATTTCACTGAAAGAGGGTCTCTTTTTATAGGCTCATAAAGGTATCAAGTTGACTTGTCCATGCATAACTAATTAACCTCACAAGATCATCTTGACTGGCCTCTGTTGCATTGGTGATCAGTCAGCTCAGGTCCTAAAGCTCTGCTTGACCCAAAATACTAGTCCAAGTTGTTAGCTTAACTCAGTCTCAATTTTATACATATCTAACCCATTCTAGTTCTATCTAACTTTAGGGGTTATTATAATCTTGCCCTTCAAATCTGGTAAATGCTTTTTCAAACTTCAATACTAATTCTAACATTAGGCAAGTGGAGTTCCATCTAGTTGAACATTCAATGTGACCATTGTAGTGTTAGTAATCTTCTTTTTCAACACATTCTATAAATTTTTGCATTCTAATAGGAGAAACATACACATATTTTACTACACTTCTAACTCTTATAATAGATTCACGCATCTCTTTTAAATTGTCATTAACAAAAGGGTTCAAAGTATGAACAACACATTTAACATGCAAATACTCTCCCCTTGTCAAATTTCCATTCCAACCATTGATTTTTCCTTTCAAGTAATTAACAATCACATCATTTGAACTTGCATTATCACTAGTAATAGAGAAAATTCTCTCAATTCCCCATTCAAAGAAACATGTCTCTATAATTTTACCTATTATTTTTCTTTGTTATTTTCTAATTGGAAAAAATTAAGGACTCTTTTATGCAATTTCCAATCAGCATCTATGAAGTGTGCAGTGAGACAAAGGAATTCAAATTTTACATAGAAGACCAATAGTCAATTATTAGACAAACACTTTGACGATTCTTACTTAAGATATCCTTTAACTTAGCTTGCTCTTTCAAGAACAAACTCCAAGCATCCCTAGCCATAGTTATTATATTAGGTAGTGGAAACATAGGCTGAACAACACTCATAGAGAATTTGAGCTTCTCCCTTTCAATATGTTTAAGATGTAGTTTATTTACTATAATCAACCTAGTAAGTGCCTCTCTATAAGCATAAACATTAAATGCTACAACTTTTAAATTATTCCATCTTCTCCCATCCTCTTTCTTTTTGGTTTGGAGACACAATTTAGGTTGTGTAGGATCAAGTAATGTCTTGGAAAATTTATTGAATTGATACAACAAAAGACCTCTCATACTAGATGTGCCTTTTTTCTTCCCAGGAGATATTTCTATCCACACCAATTACATGTAGCCCTAGTATACTTAGGATGATCATTATCAGTATGATAATTCCACACCTAAGACATTGGCCAAGTTGGCTTTCTCTTAGTTATATTAGATTCAACATTTGCTACAGCTGACTTTGGCTCTACATCTACCTTGTTGTTGCTACTTGATCTAACAATAGATTTTTTTTTCTTTTTTCTTTTTAAATTGGAAATCTTAACCTTAAAAGCCTTTTTCTTTGCAAAACAAGCTACCTCTACAAGAATTGGAAGAATAAATTGGCCAATAATAAGATCTATTCTATTATGTTACAAAGCATTAAAATCCTTACAAACCATTAAATTCTTTAATAATTTTCATACGTGTTGTGTGTCATGTATCCATGAATATGAAACTGTTAGAAGAAAAAGATAGAGTTTATGACTGAAAAGTTATTAGGTTATTTAGATATATTATAATATTAGATATATTAATAAGTTATTAAGTTTTATTAGAACCATACCTCTTGTATAGCTTTTATATAAATAGAGGTGTAGATTTAGGTCTTTGTGTAATTCAACTATCTTATTTCATTCAATAATATTTTCTCTCTAATTCTTTATAACCTCTCTCTACCTTTTCCCTTTCCTAAGCCCTAATTAATTTTTTTAATAGATTCCTTTAGGTTAGTTATTCTCCTTACATGCCCTAGCAGAGAGAGGAAGATAGTATCATCTGTATCCTCAATGGGGCGACTACAACACTGACTAGGATGTGAGATAGGGACCTGTCTTATTACTCTATTGGGCAAATTTACCCATCATCATAAGCTCAGTTATAATGCTCACACCAATGATGTCCACTATTAGTTTAGGTGTCAATTTAGGCCCAATAACATAATTACATTTTAATTGGCCTATTTTACAATATTGTTATGACATTCTAATAATCCAATAAAATATATAAAATTAAACTATAGTAGTTCAATCTAGGAAATTCTAACAGCCTCTTGTGCTAACTCCCCTGTGGTTGGCATTAGCTCCGAAAGAGTGTTTGATTCACCACCTTATTCAACTTGAACCTCCTTTATATAAGGTGAAGTTATTCTTGATTGATCTATAGTTTAAAAAAATGAAAAAAAAATCCTAATTTAGAAAATTCATGAAAATATAGAAACCATGAGAAACATTCAATAAATAACTTAAAAAAAATTACAAAAGAAGCATGAAAATAGTGTGAATCCTAACTCAAACTTTGGAAAAATATTCAACAAAAGCAAAAAAAAATTAAACAAAAATAAGAAGCAATATAAACCCCAACTTGAAAAAATCCATTAAAAAAACTCAAAAATTTCACAACAAAAGTAGTAAACTAAATAGTACAAAAATATTAAACCTTAACTTGAAATGATTCAATAAAAATAGAAAAAATATAATTAGAGCTTAAATATTAAATCATACTTTTTTGGACATTCTAAAAGTGGTATAATGGGAAAGAAAATATTGTTGAGAGGAATTGGTGGTGGAAGCCATCTGTATCCATGCACTGGTGAAGAGAAAACCAAAAGAAAATGATGGAGATTATTAATGTTATGCATTGATGAAGAAATAAAAACATGACACTCGTGATGCATTGATAAGTGAATGAAAGAATTAGGTTTAGGTTTATTGTTATGTGGATCGAGGCCTTAGGCCATTAAGTTAGCATAAAGTCAAATTTTTTTTGAATAGGTCGAGTATGTATTACTATTTATGCTAGGCTTAGTGTGTTATGAATGTTTAGGAGATGTATATAGTGAAAGACTAGTTTGGTTCAGTTCATAAAAAATTGAATTTTTCAAAGTGAATCAAACTAAACCACCAAATAACACTATATTTCAAATCGATAGTTGGCAGTTTGGAGGGTTTGGTTTGGGTTGATTGATTTTGATCAGTTTTCAACAATCCTACCTAATATTAGTAAATAATAACATAATGTAAACTTTTTAATACTTTTACTAGAAAACTATTTTTCTAATTATAATTTGGATGATAGAATTTTAAATAGGAAATGTTATACACAGAAATTAGCCTCGCAAGGATGAACCCTCGAGTGCAACGAAGACTAAGATCCATGCTCCTGTAAGCAACAGCGGCAAAGTAATTGCAGGCGCCGAGCCTTGCCTCGCTCGTCACGATACAACAATGCTACGAGGTGCTGTCAGCAAAGCAGCATCCCAGTGACAATGAGACCCAATGATAAGGGCTTGGGATCGACCTGACACGGTAGTCAATCACTCTACTCGCGCCCGCTTCCTCACTACGACGACCCTCACGGCGTCCCCGAGGCTAGGAACTCTCGCTTGGGATACTAGAGTATGTTGCTTAACATGATAACAATTGTAAGCCTACAAGCCAACCTAAGAAACCCACCTCCGCAGCCTATAGTCAAAATATAGTCTTTTCACTATCTTTTCTCATTTATTTGATGTGATACAACTGTAGCTTGTAATTAATGAATGTAAACTCTCCTTCCTCTATAAATAGGATTGCATTGTTAGCAAAGGGGGAGAGCAATCTTGAAAGCAAAAATTCTACAAATTACTCAATAACAATAAAACTTCCGTCGTGGATGTAGGGTCCGGTGCCGCCTGGATTTGGCCGAACCACGTTAAACATGCTGCTCATCTATTTCATCTTTCCCCTCTCGGTTATGCCTCCTCAACACTTCAAAGGCAGTATTGGATCTCAGAACTCATTCAGTTGACTGAAGTTTGAGTCTCTTGTACAAACCAAATTTTACCGTTAACATTTTGGCACCGTCTGTGAGGATCCATATGCTTCCTGAAGCTTCCATTACGGTTTAATCATGGCCAATGGAAGAACAACTCAGAGTTCCACAGCTCCGGCTTCTCAACAGCATACTGTCACACCTGAAATGCAAGAGGTGTAGACGCCTGATCAATATCGATCGGCTCTAGAAAATACAATCAAAGAGTTGGCTAAAATCGTTAAAGCGCTTGCCCAGGCACAAGCACAAAATGCCCAAAGACAAGAAGAGGTCATGGCGCAACTCCAACAGCTTCGAGAAGAAGCTTAGAGAGAAGTCTGCGATGATCGCGACAACCAGCGACTTGGGGGCTCGCAACGTGCAGAAAGCTCTACCCCTCAGCATGAAAGCCAGCAGCCGGTAATGGATGAGGTTCTCCAAAGGCTGAAGTTGCTTGAGGAGCACCCACAGCCTCAGGATAATCAGATGCGTTATGAGGAGGCCTCACCATTTTCTGTAGAGATCGAGAAGCAACCTCTCCCGTAGAAACTCAAGGTGCTCGCTATCCTGCTATATGAAGGGAACAGCGACCCGAACGATCACCTGGACGCATTCAACACTTAAATGGACCTCCAGACGATTGAACCCCTGATGAAGTGTCGTGTCTTTCCTGCCACATTAGGGGCAACACCTCGCGCGTGGCTCAGGTACCTCCCTGCACGTAGTATTGGTAGCTGGGAGGATTGCTAGAGGAAATTTGTTGACCAGTACCGAGCGCTGAAGAGACAACTTATACCACCCTGCCATCTTGCAATGATCTTCCAGCGTAGAGATGAGTCGCTCAAACATTACATAGCCCGGTTCAGACACGAGGCCAACTTCATGGAAAACCCCTCAGAGGAAAGCATTCTGATAGCCATCTCAGTGGGACTTCGCAAAGATGGCAAACTATACAGAAGCCTCTACAAGTCCCCCACTCGAGATCTCACTGAATTCTATGACCGGGTAGCTAAACAAATAAGGTGGGAAGAAACCTTTGGAATGGAGGATCCCAAGCGTAAAGTGGGCCATAGTGGTCCTGCCACGAACAAAAAGAGGAGCAGTGAGAGTCACTACAGTTCCACTCCTCATCTCGTAAAGAAGGCAAAACCTTAGCGGCCTAAAGACCGCTTCGAGAGCTATAGCATCCTATCAGATACCCAGGATAGAATCTTCACCATGGAAAGGCATAACAAAGATTTCGGGAAACCCCAGCCATTAAGGTCATCCCCTAAATCCAGAGACTGAAACAGATTCTGTGCTTATCACAATGAGGCTGGGCACACCACTTCAGAATGCCATGCGCTAAAAAATGCCATTGAAGACCTTATCAGAAGAGGTCGCTTACAGGATTACATGGTAAGTTCATCGGGACATCGCACTCAGTAAGCTCAGCGAGTTATCACCCAAGAGCCTGAGCCCTCCATTCGAACTATATTTTGATCCTGTAATGTTCGATTATACTAGCCACTATTTGCCAAATGAATGAAAGTTGTCAATTGGCTGAACACTATTTAGATAAAGGAGTTTTCACTCTGTCGCTACAACGAATGATTTTCACCTCGTTACAGTGCCAACAGACAAACTCACCAAGCGAATGGTTTTCACCTTGCCTCGACGAAAAATAAAACGAAACTTTGGCGAATGATTTTCAACTCAGCAAACAGTTTTAACCTCGTAATGCCCGGGGGTGAGATGGCCCTTGAGCCTACCCCGAGGCTTTCAGAAATAAAACTGAGGGTGAGACAGCCTTTGAGCCTACCTCGCAACGCTCGGGGGGTAAGACGACCCTTGAGTCTACCCTGAGGCTTCAAAAACAAAATCGAGGGTGAAACGACCTTTGAGCCTACCTCGCAATGCCCAGGGGTGAGACGGCCCTTGAGCTTACCCCGAAGCTTTGAAAACAAAATCGAGGGTGAGACGGCCTTTGAGTCTACCTCGCAACGCCCGGGGGTGAGATGGCCCTTGAGCCTACCCCTAGGCTTCGAAAACAAAATCGAGGGTGAGACGGCCCTTGAGCCTACCTCGAGGCTTTGCAAACGAAAAACAAATACAAACAAAACTGAAGGTGAGACAACCCTTGAGCCTACCTTGCGAATACAAAAATAAAAAACACAGCGAATGGTTTTCACCTCGCCATTATCAAGATTAAGTCATCGCCACCCGCAACTCTCATGCAGATGAATCCCTCACAGTTTTTATACAGACAAATTCCCGCGGTTCTCACGCGGATGAGTTTTTCATAGCTCTCATATGGACGTATCTCTCGCATCTCAAATAAAATTTCTCGAGCGCAGCTTACTCGTAACCTTGTTCACAGTAGAATGAAGCATTCAGAAAATAAAGCACTGTCGACTGGCTAAAAAGAGAAGTTCTCATTAATTGTCACAAATTTACACACAACAATGTGTGAAGCATCTGTTACATACATCCGAAAGGAGAAGGACTCACATAAAGAGACCTCAACAAGCGAGGTGATGGTTCAGCAGAGAGGAAGGCCAATCTCTAAGCCCACTCCTGGTGACAAAGCAGCAGCCCCATAATTCCTCCTACTTATCCCCCCGCCGGCACGCCTGTCTGAGTCGGAACTAGAGTGTCCCCGGAACCAGCAGGCCAGGTAGTAGAACTACCAGTGACAGCCAGAGGAAGTGGCCAGAAGACACCGTGAGAGCCCTGCCAGGCCGATTTTGTGCCGAGGCCACGTGCAACGGGCCATCCGTGTCTCCCGCCACCATGCAACAGGCCATCCATGTCTCACCAAGCTTTGCCGAAAGCCAAAGCACTGAAATGTATAGGGGGCTCTTTAGTCTCTTCCATCAAGTTTCTCTGAGGCAAAAGAAAGAATACCCCAAGCAATAAATAGACCCGCTTAGCCCTTTGAAGAATCCAGAGGAAATCTGATCTCATCTTCATCCAACGGCTCGAAGCGAGTAGTAGTGCCACGCCAACGGCCAAAAATGGCAAACAGGAGAAAGCATAGCCTAAAGCAGAACGGAAAGACATTTGACATAACACTTCGATCAAAGAAGGACACTGGCTGAAGATACGAATCCAGCCTCGAAAATATGCAACTCCCGATTCGCAAAGCAAATCGAGAGTTAGGGGGCTTATGTTATACACAGAAATTAGCCTCGCAAGGACGAACCCTCGAGTGCAATGAAGACTATGATCCATGCTCCTATAAGCAACAACAGCAAAGTAATTCTATGCGCTGAGCCTTGCCTCGCTCGTCATGATACAATAATGCTGCAAGGTACGGTACGCAAAGCAGCATCCCAGTGACAACGCGACCTAACGATAAGGGCTTGGGATCGACCCGACATGGTAGTCGACCGCTCTACTCGTGCCCGCTTCCTCGCTACGACGACCCTCACGGCGTCCCTGAGGCCAGGAACTCTCGCTTGGGATACCAGAGTATGTTGCTTGACACGGTAACGGTTGTAAGCCTCCAAGCCGGCCTAAGAAACCCACCTCCACAGCCTGCAGTCGAAATACAGTCTTTTCACTGTCTTTTCTCATTTATTTGATGTGATACAACTGTAGCTTCTAATTAATGAATGTAACCTCTCCTTCCTCTATAAATAGGATTGCATTATTAGCAAAAAGGGGAGAGCAATCTTGTAAGCAGAAACTCTGCAAATTACTCAATAACAATAAAACTTCTGCCATGGATGTAGGGTTCGGTGCCGCCCGGATTTGGCCGAACCACGTTAAATGCACTGCTCATCTATTTCATCTTTCCCCTCTCGGTTATGCCTCCTCAACACTTCAAAGGCAGTATTGGATCCCAGAACTCATTCAATTGACTGAAGTTCAAGTCTCTTGTACAAATCGAATTTCACCGTCAACAGGAAATCTTTTATTTTTTATAAAATAAATATTATTTATTATAAAATATAATTTAATAAAATAAAAATTAATTATTTAAATTTTTTATACCTTGACTATAGAAAAATTTTGCAAATTATAATTTTTATAACAAAATTGAAATATTGACTTGTTTTTCATTCATTCTCTACAAATTTAGAAAATTTCTATTCATGTTTTTCTTTTTTAATTATCATTATTTTGATATACAAATTTTGGCTTACAAATGTTTATAGATGATTGATCTCATGAAACTAATATTTGATACATTGTTTGTTTAAGGTTTGTACATGAGAACTCAAATATATGGAAGAATTTTTTTTTGTAAAGACAGATAGATGGAAGGCATATTTTCATGGATATATGTACACAGTATGAGTAAGTTAATATTTTTGTTTCTCTATTTTAATAATTTATTACTATTATTAAACAAATGGAAAGTTAATGTTATGACAAAATTTTTACTTTTTTTTTATGATTTAGTTTGCTATTGAAACCCTCGAAAGGAAGTGAGCATTTTTTTGGCAAACTATATAATATCAAATATTTCATGTGAAAACAAGTAAGTTTATTTGGTATTATAATTCGAGAAAAATTATCACTTATTCTATAATTATAGAATAATAACATTTTCATTCCAATGATATTTCACTTCGGTAATGAAAGAATTTCTAAAGACTATGAACCCTTTTTATGAAAAAGTAGCAAATCTTTAAACAAGTAGAAAAATATAATGAATGAATGAATGAAAAGAGGCTTAATGTTTTGATTTCCTTGATTTAAAATCTAAAAATTTGATTTTAATCTCTATTTAATTTAATGTTTAATGCATTATACTTTAATTTTGTAAGTCTTACCCATACATTGCACGGACACAAATCTAGTATAATTATGATGTGTTGAAACAAGTATTTTTTACTCTATCTTGACCTTTGATACTAGCATAAAATTCAAATTGTTTTTTAAAAAAGAATAATCCTAATAAAAGTAGTGAAAAATGGATAAAATATTTTCACCATTTCTTATTAAAATACTAGAAAATGTATCTTCCTTATAATTTCACTTAACTTCTAAATTAATCTTTAGAGTAAAATACTTTGACCTTCCTTGAGGGTTAATGAAATTATATGAACATTCCTTGTAGTTCTAAAACTTACAAAAGACTCCACTTAATAGATTTTGTTTGGAATATTCATCTGAATATTCTAATTTTTTTTTATAATTTAACTATTATTGAATGACTTATTTATCTCTTCTTTTCTTTAATTATTTCTTTTTTGCTCTCTTTCTTCTTTATCCCAACACCGTTAGCATTTTGGAGATTGTTAGCTTTACTATTAGCCTAACTAATGAGATTGTTAGCATTTTTGATATTGTTAGTATTTGATTACTTTGTTATCATAATTCCTCTTGGTTTTGATGTTGAAAACAATTTGTGTCTAACAATATTCTTTAGTGTTTGATATTTGTTTTTGCAAAATCAAAGTACATATGATTCAAGATATCCACAACTTCATTTAGAAATTATTTTATCTTTTATAAGTGAAATTCTATTCAATCTTGATATAAATAAGATTCTTGAAATTCATAAAATGAGATAGTAATAAATCTCCTGAAGTGATTTAAAAATTCAAATATTTTTCAAACAAGTTTTTAAAATGATTTTTCACAAGTGCAAGTTTTATAAAAATTATTTTACACTCCGTGAATCGATTCACGAATCGATATATGTTGAAAAACTTGTGAAAACTATACAAATCAATTCACCAATCGATTCATAAAGGAAAGTTTTGAAAAATATTTTTATTGAAAGTTACAAAAATCATCTGAATTGATTCCCTAATCAATTCAACACCTAATTTCAATATACTATGATTTGATTCATCAGTTGATTCAAGTCTTGAATTTCTTCATAGATGAATCGATTCACAAATCGATTAGTCAGTTATTAATTTATTATAACCATTACAAATCAATTCACAAATCAATTTAAGTACTGAAAATTAGTTATTTTTTAAATGTCAGTTATAGCAACTGTAAACACCTCTAACCCTATTTTAAACCTAATAGTGTTCATAAAAAACACACTTCTTTAAGAGTGAAAATATCAGAGCTATTTGTGCTTAACTAAATTCATCTTTACCTCATTTTATCTGATCAATTCAAGGATCTTCTATAAAAATTTGAAGAGAATTTTATAGCCAAATGTTTGATATCTTTATCTCAAATTTGGTATTGTATATCTTACTTGTTCTTTGATTTTACCTTTAGATTTCTAGGTTAGTTGGAATTTGTATATTTGTTTTAATTGCAATTTCTAGGTTAATAGAAATTGGAGATATAAAGGAAGAGGTTGATCTTCCTTTTGCATCTTCTTTAGTTGTGAAGTTAATTATAGTTAGTTGAAGCTTGTATTGAATTCTTTATAAATTTTTAGGTTATGAGTTTGATCATAGTCTGATGAGATAGGAGAATTGTTGTATCTAGGTTAGGCAAGAGCCCGATGAAATCTTGTTATAAACTAGTTGTTCAGGAGCCAGTTAAAATCCTATTGTAGTAATAAAAGAATTCATTCGGCTGAGGATTAATTCAGTGGATGTAGACTTCATCTGCAGTTTCAGGTGAAGTTAAACCACTTTAAAAATTATAGTGTCTTCATTGTTTCTTTACAATTCTTTATTTTTTGTAATTAAATTTTATTGCAACATAATAATTTTGTAGATTTACATAATTTTGTAATACTAAAATTGTTGTTATATTGAAATTGTTTCTACAATAATCTATCCTTATACACTTTCATATAATCTTGATTGATTGTCGAATTGGATTTGCAATATCACATCATATCAAATTAGTTATTCCAATTGAGATCTTGATTAACAAATTAGCTTCCTAATCCTAATTTAAACACAAAGACTTCCGCTTTTTAGAATCCAATTTATTTTTAAAAGAAGAGTATACAATTTACTAATGTAAAAATGACAAGATCATTTTTATTACTTTGATATATATATATATTAATATACATATCTATTTTTGGGACCTACAATTAGTATCAAAGCTTCAGGCTCTTGATACTCTCTTGTTTCAAAAGAGAAAATGGATTCTACTTTTACATTGTTACAAGAATGTCCTTCTTTATACAAACCCCCTGGTTTTAATGGACATCAATATACATACTAGAAGTAAAAAATCAGAGACTTTATTGAAGTAACTAATATTGATATGTGGGAACTTGTAGAAGATGATTATGATCCACCTCAAACCCTTATAAATGGGATTTTACAACCCAAACCTAAGTCACTGTGGACTGAAAAGGAGAGGAAGAGACACCTCCTTGCCTCTAAGGTTAAATAAATTAGCACCAACTCTCTGTCCCCTAATGAGTATGAGAGGATTTCAAATTGCATAACAGTTAAAAGGATTTGGGATACCTTAGAAGTAGCATATGTAGGAACTACTCAAGTTAAGGCATCTAAAGTATATGTTTTAGTATTTAAGTATGAAATGTTTAAGATGGAATAGGGTGAGTCAATTAAAGATCTTATTCAAAGGTTCACTACCATAACTAACCAACTATTGATACTTGGAAGAAAGTTTGAAAAGGAAGATTTGATACACAAGGTTCTAAGATCACTTATTGAATAATGTCACCTAAAGGTGACTGTTATAAAGGAATCACTCAAGATGGGTATGCTAACTATACATGAGCTCTATGGAAATCTAGAAGAGCATAGGCTAGAATTGAAAAGGTATAAAAAGAACGGAGTTAATAAAAGAAAGAAATCACTAGCACTAAAGATGACAAAGACAGTTGAATCTAATGAGGAAGAATTAGAAAGTAATCCAAATATAAATGACAAAAAAGATATGGCTTTGCTAAGCAAGAAATTGTAAAGGATTCTCAAAGAAAAGAAGAGTAAAGAAAAGAGGAAGATAGTACCTCAAAGGAAAAATAAGAATAAAACAGATTAAGGAAACACTAATGTTAGCACTACACCTACCTGTTTTGAATACAAAAAGCCTAGCCACATCAAACCAGATTGCCTAGTCTACTTGAAAAGATAGCTTGAGAATGAAAGGAGAAAAAGAAAACTGTCTAATAAGAAGGCTGATTTAGCTATTTTTGAAGATGATAATGCTAATTCAGAAGATAAAGAGAAAGAAGAAGAAGCTCTTCTCTGTCTCATGGCAAGACTTGATGACAATGAGGTATTTAGTAATGAGTCTTTTTTCTATTCTAAAGATGAACTTAATTTTGATAATAGAATTTTCTATAGCTCTAGTGAAAGTGAGTCTGATGATGATAATAATGAAGAAATAGATGATATATGCATTAAGATGTATGATTCTTTACTGAAAGCTAAAAATGAATTGAAACATGTTAAGAGTGAAAATGATAGCTTGCTGAAGAAAAATAGTAAATTGGAAAAAGAGAATACTGATCTAAATATCCTAGTTGAAAAGTTGTTGAGTGAGAGTAAAACATGCTAAAAAGTCAAAAGAACTTTCATAATAAGTCTAGCTTAGGATATAGATAGCAAAGGAAACAGAGGTCTAATAGAAACCATAGATATATTATATATTTCTACTGCAACCATAAAGGACACCATATTAAATACTATCCATATAGAAATGGTGCCTATGAGTTAAAGCGAAATGAAAAGTTAGTCTGGTACCATATTAAATACTACCTATCTTCAACTTGCTAATAAGAAGGTAAAGCCATTAAAATATTTTAATGATCAATTACTACAATCAACCCATTTACCTGATTTATTAGCTAATCACAAATTAGAAAAATTATTGACTTTTAAGGAAAATAGTTACCCTAGATTAGTGAAGATGTTTTATGCAAATATAGCTGATGCTGATGGAAAACTATCATGTCATGTGATGCACAAGTATGTAGTTATTGATTCTGAATTTTTGGCAAATGAATTTGGCATGTGTTATAGGCATTTTCTGGTACTATATGAAATGGGCTGGCAAAAACCCAAGTCCAACTGGAAGGGTCTAAGTTAGTCAGGTTGCTGTAGACCTCACATATAAGCTTCAAGTCATTGAAGATGAAGCCTGTGAGAGCTCCATCTTGTTGCCTCAACTAGCTCCCAACTCTAAGGTCACGAGATCTAGCTCCTAGCACTCAGCTTTAAAGGAGAGCTGTGACACTTCCCTAGCCAATATCAACTTACAAAGCCAATCTACAAGAAGCAATCAGTGGGGCCCACCCGTAAAAAGCAACTTACAGAAGCCAAATTGTAGAAAATTATATTGTCTTGTATATTTGATGCTTGATGTAATGTTTTTACAACTTGTAAAATTACAGTTGTGACCTCCTATCCTCTATAAATAGGAAGAGGAAAATCATTGTAAGATAGGCTGGAAAATATATATTGAAATTCTATAGAATTTCCTTTAAAGCAATCATATTACTGTGAACATAGGGACCGATGCTGCCCGATTTTAGTCAAACCACGTTAAAAATATCATTTGCCATAGCTGTTCTTTCTGTCTACACTCTTTATTTCCCATTTCATCAACTAGAAAGCAACTTGGGGTTTAAGAGCTGAGTTTGGTTGATTGGAATTTGGTAGAACCAAATTTTATTTTCAATAGCATGGATGATAGTCAACCTAAGCTTACTATAGGACACATCACTGAATATAACAAGGAATTGGCCATTAGGATGCTTTTTCCTTATTCTACCCCAAAGAATGAAAGTGGGAAACTGCTCATTACTAACTTATCTCCTAAGGATAGGATCCTGCATTATGCTTTGTGTAATGTGATTTTGCCTAGAATTACAAATTTTACTTAAATAGTGGAGGATGAACTTTTTTTGATGTGGGTTATTAAAAATCAACTTTATTTTAATATGCCCTACTTTATTTTGAAACATATGGCTGAATATTTTAAAAGCATAAACATTGTCTACCTCCTATATGGCATGATCCTTATTTCTATCTTTACCAAATTCAAAATCAAATTTTTTGATTGAATTATAGTTTTACCACCAAACCCAACTACCATGATAAATGCTTCACATTTTCATAAAATGGGACTTTAAGAAAATGATCAAGGAATATGGACTAAGAAAAGGTCATAAATCCCTCAAACCACTAAAGGATCCACAAGCTCCATAACTGGATTATCCATTGAAGCTAAAAGAAGCATAATTGAGGTGATTGAACGAATGCATAAGTATATGACTGACCAAATGAACAAAATAGTAAACAAACAAGAAAATTGATTTGAGTTAATTGAAGATCGCATGTCTTACATGGAATTTGAACACCAAAAACATGCCTCTGAAGTCAATGAAAGACTCAAATCAAGTGAAACTCAAGTACACGAGGTTATATAGTGGATGCAGTAATAGGATGAAGAAGCTGAGCTGTAAAAGATGCATGATCCAGATTCTCCACCTGCTGAGTAGTCTTTTGTCTTAATGTTTGTTTGTTCTATTATTGCCCCTTAATCTCTTATCCTTTTTTCATTATCTTTGTTATTTTTAGACCATATTTGGATGTTATTGATGGATATTGTATTCTGACATATTGATATTGATTATAGTCTGTATTCACTATTCTAGATGATATATATTTTGGATATGATATTCAGTATTTATTGTGACTGCTGGATTATATGAAATATTAATTTTGAGATGCTGATTGAATATTGAATGTTGATATATTTTTTTGGTATATGTATATATATAGACTATTCTATTCTAATCTAATTTCTTTCTATTCTAATCTTTTTGATACAATTTTTAAAAGATGTATTATTACTTTTTTGATGTGTCGAAAGAGGGAGAAAGAGAGATTTTAGATAAGAATGGAGAAGTAAAGATTTTAAATAAAAAAAGGAGAAATAAGGATTTTAGATAAGAAGAATGGAGAAATTTGATTTTTAGAAAAAGGATTTTCAAAAGGAGATGTTAATCTCAATTCAAAAGGGAGAGACATAAATAAAAAGGGGAGATATGTAAACATAATAGGAGATCTAAATAAAAAAGGAAATAAGTCATTTTGAAAGGGGAAGAGTAAAACTAAAAATTTTGATTTCTAAAAATTAAATTTTGATCCTAAATTTTCATGTTTATCGAAAATTGTTTGTTATCATAAAAAAGGGGGAGAATGTTAGCATTCTGGAGATTGTTAACCTTATTAGCCTAGTTAATGAGATTGTTAGCACTTTTATATTGTTAGTATTTCATTACTTTGTTATCATAATTCCTCTTGGTTTTGATGTTGAAAACAATTTGTGTCTGACAATATTCTTTAGTGTTTGATATTTGTTTTTGCAGGATCAAAGTACATATAATTCAAGAGATCCATAACTTCATTTAGAAATTATTTTATTTTTTATAGGATCTTTTGTAAGTAAAATTCTATTCAAACTTGATATAAATAAGATTCTTGAAATTGATAAAATAAGGTAGTAATAAATCTCTTAAATGATTTAAAAAATTAAATATTTTTCAAATAAGTTTTTAAAATGATCTTTCAATCGATTCACGAATCGATTCATGTTGAAAAACTTGTGAAAACTACTCGAATCGGTTCATCAAGAAAAGTTTTGAAAAATGTTTTTATCGAAGGTTAGGAAAATCATTTGAATCGATTCCCTAATTGATTCAACACCTAATTTCAATATACTATGATTCGATTCATCAATTGATTTAAGTTTTGAATTTCTTCATAGATGAATTGATTCACAAATCGATTAGTGAATTATTAGTTTGTTATAACCACTACGAATCGATTCATGAATTGACTCAAAGACTAAAAATTGCTTATTTTTTAAATTTTGATTATAGTAACTATAAATACCCTTAACCTTATTTTAAAGCTAACAATTTTCATAAAAAACACACTTCTTCAAGAGCAAAAATCTCAAAGCTATTTGTGCTTAACTAGATTAATCTCTACCTCACTTTATCTGATTAATTCATGGATCTTCTATAAAGATTTGAAGAGAATTTTACAACTAGTTGTTTGAGATCTTCATTTCAAACTTGGTATTGTATATCTTACTTGTTCTTTGATTATACCTTAAGATTTCTAGGATGATAAGAATCTATGTATTTGTTTTAATTGTAATTTCTAGGCTGATAAAAATTGGAGATACAAAGGAAGTAACTTCCTTTTATATTTTCTTTAGCTATAAGGTTGATTACAGTTAGTTGAAGCTTGCATTGAATTTTTTTATAAATCTCTAGGTTATAAGGCTGATCATAGTCTGATGAGATAGAAGAATTGTTGTATCTAGGTTAGGTAAGAGCCCAATGAAATCTTATTATAAACTGGTTATTTAGAAGCCCAATTAAAATCCTATTATAGTAATAAAAGAAGTCATCTAATTGAGGATTGACTTAGTGGATATAGACTTTATTTGTGGCTTCAAGTGAAGTTGAACCACTCTAAAAATTACAGTGTCCTCATTATTTCTTTACAGTTCTTTATTTTCTGTAATTTAATTTTACTACAACATAATAATTTTGCAGATTTACATAATTTTGTAATACTAAAATTGCTGTTATACTGAAATTATTTATGCAATAATCTATCTTTATACACTCTCATATAATCTTCATTGATTGTCTAATTGGATTTACAATATCACATCATATCAAATCAGTTATTCCAATTGAGATCTTGATCAACAAATTAGCTTCCTAATCTTAATTCAAACAAAAAGACTTCCGCTTTTTAGAATCCAATTTATATTTAAAAGAAGAGTATTCAATTTACTAATGTAAAAAAGGATAAGATTGTCTTCATTACTCAGATATATATATATATATATATATCAATATACATATATATTTTTGGGACCTACAATTACCACTCTCTATTCATCAAAACTTTTTCATTCCCCACTTTTTCCATGCTTATGTCTCTTCTCACTCCAAAACTCCAATCGTTACACCACCACCATTTCAGCAATTCCCCCCATCAAATACTACCTCAACTTTAACTATAACAAGTAAAATATTTTTGTTATATATGATATGAGTAATGGTCAAAACATTGTCTCCATCAAAATTAAATCTTTTAAATATACATTATGTATTCTAATTTGATAATGTTTAATTTGGTTGAAATTTGAAAGAGAGAAAAATTACTTGTTTCTGGATATTAGACTTACATTTTAAGTTTGGAGATACTTATCCATTTTGGTTTGGTGGTTAGACAGTGATGAAATGATATAATATATTGCTTTACAAAGCATACCAAACTTCTTAGAAACTAGAATTCATATAGAAGCATGTGTTCTTGACTATGTTAGCAATTTTGACTCTTAATTTTCATCCATTAGGGGTATTTTGATGTGCTCTTCCCCTTCTTGATTTTACGTTGCTTTATATTTTGATCTAAGTATTAATTTTTTGGTATGAATATGTGTTTCCTTTTTGCTTTTTCCCCTATTTTGTGCTATTGCTACTTATGAAATAATTTGTGTTGACGGCAAAATATGGTCCGTGTACGGGAACCAAACTCTGGCCAACGGGATGTAGAGTTCAGGAATCAATGCTACTCTTGAAGTGTTATGGAGGATGACCCAG
>JANHAO010010335.1:0-17762 GCA_026873985.1 Saraca asoca
TTAATTACTAGCCTCTTTTAAGGTCTAATAATAGTATTTAAATTAACCCAATTGCCTACTTTCGTGGTTTAGATTAATTTAAACCTTTTAAGATCTATCCAAACTAATTCAAATCCTAAAGAAACTTAATCTACTTTCGTGATTAAAATCTTTTTATTCAACTATTAGTTTTTTGGTGATAATCTTCTCCTTTTGGTACTTTAACTATTTACCTGAAACAAGATAAAATATTAACCAAATACTTTATTAAGAGCATAGCAAGCATAATAGTTGAATGAAATTAAACCAAGTAATCACAATAGAAAATCAATCATCAACAACAAAGAATCATAATTAGGTTATTCCCAATCCTAGAATAGTTATCTACTTAAACATGATAGAAATAAAAATTAAATTCATTAATGAAAGAAACTGCATAATGTTTAGCACAAAGAAAGAAAGAAAGAAAAGATGAAGTTGAAAGAAGAAAACTATGATGGAAGTAAACTAGGATTCTTGAAAGAACATTAGATGAAGAAGGAATTCTAAATTCAACTCAAAAAACTCTTAAGAGAATAAGAAAACTCATGCTCTAAGTAATCCTAATTAATGAAAACTAATAAATGACTAATTATCTCTTCAGGCTACTCAAGATCAACTTATATAGTAATTTTCGAGCTTAGAACACGATTGTGCTTTGGGACATGGGTTGGCCATGTTTTGGGCTTGAAGATTGCTGAATTTTTATTGGTTATTGCACCAAACACTATCATATCCTAAGATACAGCTAAGCTATGTTCGGTGCTGGCTTCATGTTTTTCTTCAGCTTCAATCATGGTTTAACTTGGTTTCTTCACATGGCTTCTTTCCTTGCTTCCCTTCAATTTAAGTGTGCTCCAAACTTCTGCTTTCATCCTCTTCTTATAGCCTTTTTACTAACTTGAAAAGACAAATACAAGCTATAACAGTACCAATGAACAAACAAACTAAACTAAGACAAAAGGTGTAGCAAAACCATAAATTAATAACAAATCAAGAGGTGTTAATCAATATAATTATAAGCATTTTACTTATTTATCAGCCTCACCTCTGGAGCTGGCACTTCCTGCGGTTGCTGGAGTACTTCTTTGGTTGCAATGACCTCAACTTGCCCTTGCGAGCCCTAGGCTTGTGCCTAAGCTAGCACCTTAACTACATCAGCCAATTTTCTTACCATGTTTTCAAGTGCTTCCTAACACTAATGCCATGCTTGCACTTTGTCAATCCAAAAAACAATAGTAGCAAGCTGGCAAGGGGCCAATAGGGGCATGATAAAATGACAGCACCTGTAATGGGGATGGTGAAAATGCTTGTCATAGGAAGAACCAAGCCTCCAATCAGTAATACATCTTGCTATTGATCCACATGACCCTCAGGTTGGCTAACTATAGTGTCTGAACTCTTTGTGATTCTTCCTCTAGCCATCGCAATTGAATGGAAAATTAAGGAGTGCAATTTAAAGCCTTGTTCTAACATTAAAATATTGATGTCTGAATCTAGTTTACTAAGGTCCAAAGCACCAAATTGCAAATTGAGAATGTGAAATCACAAGATAGAGAGGGAGAGAGGAAGAACAAAAAGACACTAGAAGTTTTTAACATAGCTTGGCCAAAATTTATGCCTACATCCACGATTGTTTATTTTTGTGTGTATTTTGGTAGAGTAATAGTATATCTTGATTGTCTCTCCTTTGTACAATGATTTCAACCCCCATTTGTAGTGGCTAGAGCATTACAATTTGAATGCAATTGATTATACTTTTGTAATAGACAATAATGGATATTATTTAATTTGGAAATGGATTTCCATAATTAATCTCCAACTATCATCTTTAACGACCTAAAGGCTAGGAAATCGTACTTCGAGCTATGGGCTAGGTCGTATTATTGAAGTGTTGGAAGAGGTTGTTGATACTAGAGATTTCATAGCATAATCAACTATGGTCTTCTTGGGAAAGGCAGAAGAGAGGGAAGGCTTTTTCATCTTCTTTCCTAAATCTCTTATTGGTATAAGATGATAATGATGATCTTTGAAAGTTTTATGCAATGAAAACTTACATATATATAATGGAGTTTTGAGGATATTTATAGGCTCAATGCAAGATAGTTTTAACTAAAAGTTTTTGAAAGAATGTTAATGGCTGGAGAAGTTGCTGAAGAACATAAACATATTTCTTTATCTTCTTGTAAATAGTTATTTTTTGAAATATCTTTTTCTTCTAAATTAGCCTTCTTGAATTTGATAAATTTGTTCTTCCTCTTCTTGAGAAATTTTTTATTCATATGTTGAATTTAGTAAGAGTTCTTGTAATTGAATTTTTAATTCCTCATTACCTCTTAAATTGTTTATTTTTTTGTTTTATTTTACAATTTCTACTATAATGATTGAATTGCCTAGATTTATAAAATACTATTGTTTCTCTATTTTTGAAAGTTCTAGTAGATTTCCTAATTTTTTGAGGACCTCACTAAGTTGTTTCATTGTTAATTTTTTTTATGGTTTTGATAACATTATTTTACTAGCTTTTATTTTCTTTTTTTCTCCTTCTGAAAAGCTTCTTGAATAGATTCATGACGATATTATTGATAAAATGTTCCTAATTTTTTTTGTTGTTCCTATTTTTATTTTTTATCCTGCCTTTTAATTTTAAATCAGTACATAAGGCTAATGCTTCTTAATTTATTATATTGATTAATTGGCCATAGGTTAACTCTACCCAATGTATATTTCCATTAAATTCTTCTCTTAAATTATTTCTTTCTTTTTCTACAAATTAACTTAGAAGACTTGCTATAAATTTTTCTTTCTAATAAGCTAAATTACAATCTGGTCTAGTAAAAATTCTTGATAAAAATACATTTTTATATCATCTAAAATCTATTAATGTTGGACATTTAAAATTTAATAAGTCTTCAAAGGATCTATCTTGAATTTGAGATAGATTTCCTATGAACTGTTTTGTTATTGTTTCTATTAAAGCATTGATTATATCAGTGGCTTGGACTATTTGTCCATTTACAACTTCTTGTTTGATCATTTGGAAAATTTGAGTTTTTCCATAATTTGTTACATAATAATTCGACCATCCCTTTAATTGACTTGAAAATCCTACTATGATTAGATTAGCAGTTTGTACTTCATTATTTCCTTGAATCTTGTGAGCTATTGCTGCCATAATAATATTTTTTAAGGTGTTGGTTACTTTATATTCAGTTTTTCTATCTATATTTCATTCATCAACTCCGTGTCCATCATAGGAATTTTTTCAATATTGATTTCTTTGTTCATATTGAATATCTGAAGGAGTAGCTCTTGAATAAAAATTTGTAATGTAGTAATTTTGATTTAATATTTGTCCTTACTTTGAGGTATATCCAGCATAATTTCCATGTATTTTATGAACTTGGTGATTTTCTAAGACTTAATTTTCTAATTGATTTATTTCTCTATCTCTTGAAATTGTATTATATTGTTTAAGGCATTTCCATTTATTTTTGCAAACTTTTCATTGGTAGTTAAATTTGTAATTTTATAGTAATTTCTTTTAATAGTTTTTCATTATCATTTGATTTTCTTAGTTTTATATTTTTTAATTCTTCCTGAGTCATAGTAAATGGTTTAAAAATAGGTTATTCTAATTTTACTTTATTTTTTGAATTTTTAGGATTTTGGAGTGATTCATAATTTGAAATATTATTGACATAGTTTTCTAAAGAATAACCAAGATAGAGTTTAGAAATACAATACTATAAAATTGGGATGTAAATCTCAATTAGCTAAGTAGAGATATTCTTCTAATTGCTTAAGAATTGATTGAATCATTCAAACTAGGTGAGATAATGAATATCAGGTGAAAGCTCTAAGTTTTTCTCTATTTCTGTTGCATTGAATATGAAATCATTCTTCTCATAAAATGAAGGTCAGGTCTATTTATAGTTTAAATAAAAATAACTAATTTTTAGTCCTTGAATCAATTTTAGAATCGATTCATAGCAATTATATCAAACTTCTAACTAACTAATCAATTGATGAATTGATTTAGATCAAGTGAAAATCCATCACTGAATCGATTGATGAATCTATTCAGAAAAGTTCCAAACCTTCGATAAGAAAAATTTTCTTAATGAATTGATTGGTGAATCAATTCAAGTTCATTTCATAGGTTTTCTAACAATGAATCAATTCATGAATTGATCCACACAATGAAAGATAGTTTTGATAAAAGTTTAACTTATGAAGGAACATATAGAAAATCTATTTAAAACTCATTGTAAGTTATTTTAGAAAATATAATTGAGCAATTTGAATAAGATTTCATTTATAAAAGATCCTAAGAAATCAAATAAAAACTTAATACTAAGGTTGATCTTTCGATCAAGCTTTGTTCAACTTTGAATCCTGTAAAATAAATAAACACTTAAAAACATGATTAGTCCATGATATCAACTAAAGTGTTTTTCTAAAGTTTCTTTTCAATAAAATTGTTTTTCGACCATCAAAACTAAAGAAAGAGTACAGCTAGGATTTCCTAGGCTAACATCATGCAGTTTGACACACTTGTCATCAACTTCATCATTAGTTTCATTATCAAAGTTAAGCTCATCTCTATAGTATAAAATAGATTTATTACCAAATACCTCATTGTCTTCATGAAGTTTGGCCATGAGGCAAAGGGGAGCTTCTTTTTTTATTTCTTCTTCTTCTAAAGAATCAGCTTGATCGTTATCCCAAATTGCTAGGTTGCCTTTCTTATGGGATATCTTCCTCTTCTTTCTTTCCTTTTCAAGCTGTTTCTTCAAGTATACAAGATAATCTGGTTTGAGGTGTCCAAGCTTTTGCATTCAAAATAGGCTAACTCATTCATTTTTATTCTATTTCCTTCTTAGTCCATTTACTTTCCTCTTCCCTTTATTTCTCTTTTCTTTAAGTAATTTGAACTATTTCTTACTTAGTAAGGGTATATCATCATCTTTATCTTCACTTTCACTACTTTCTAAATTTTCTTCATCAAATTCAATTTTCTTTGTAGCCTTCAGTGCCAAGGTCTTCTTCTTCCTATCATCTCCATTTTTTTTTGTACCTTTTAAGCTTTAGCTCATGCTCTTCTAGATTCCTATAGAGCTCATAAATTGTTGGCATCCCTATCTTCAATGATTTCTTTATGGCTATCACCTTTGGCTACCATTCTTCAATGAGAGATCTTAGGATTTTATGGACTACGTCTACATTGTCAAAGGTTCTTCCAAGCAACATCAAATGCTAGTTATAGCAGTGAATCTTTGAATGAGATCTCTAATTGACTCACCTTCTTTATTCTCAAACATTTCATAGTCAAACACTAACACATGTACTTTAGATGCTTTAACCTAAGTTATGCCTCCATGTGCTACTTCTAGGGTGTCCCAAATCTGTATAGTAGTAATGCAATTTGAAATCTTTTCATATTCATTTAGGGAAAGTGAGTTTGAAATAATCCACTTAACTTTAAAGGCATAAAGGTAGTTCTTTCTTTCTTCTTCAATCCATAAGGATTACGCTTAGGTTTTATAGCACCATTTATTAGTGTTTGTGGTAGATTATAACCATCGTTTACGAGTTCCCACATATTAATGTTAGTTTCTTCAATAAAGTCTTTAATCTTTTATTTCCAATAGGTATAATGATGTCCATTAAAACCAAGTGACTTATTCATAAGAGGACATTCATGCAACAATGTGAAATTCGAATCCATTCTCTTTAAGAAAAATAAAGAGTATCAAGAGCCAAAGCTCGGATACCTACTAAAGGTCCCAAAATAATGGATCTTACCCTATTTATGTTTGTAAAAATACTCTTTTTGTCTAAGAGATTGGATTCTTGTTGCACAAGTTTTTTCAATATATATTTCTATTGGAAAACAAAGAATATATTGAAGTTGATGATATCGTTACAAATTCAATTTCCAATTGAGCAAATTAAATTTAGTTTAACCATTAACAAAACAACAAAAATATATCGAAGTTTAGAGATGCACTTATATCAAAATTGTATCAGAATTTAGAGATGCAGTAGAATGTCAAAATAGCATAATGCAGTAATGAAAGGTGTAGAAAGATAAATCAAGAATACCAGGGTTTAAAAGTGGTTCAACTTCACCTGAAATTTTAGATAAAATCTACATCCACTAAATTAATTCTCAACGAGATGATCTCTTTTATTTTAACAACAAGATTTTAACTGGACTCCTAAATAGATAGTTTACAATAAGATTTACATTGGACTCTTATAGATACACTAACAATACATCTTCAGCTTAATTGTAATCAACCTTATAACTAATAGAAGATGCAAGGGAAGATGAACCTCTTCCTTGTATCTCCAATTCCTGATCAATCTTAGAAACCTAAAAACAAACAAGAATTGAGTAAAAGAAAATAATATCATACTTAAGATACTTCACAAAATTTGATCCAAACTTTTAATGTAATGTGTTTTGGAAAGGCTAAGTTAGATCAGATGAAGTACAAGAACTTTCTCTATTTTTCATACTCAAAGTGATAAAAAATGATATGAAGTTCTTTGTTGAAATGAGAGTGAGCGGGTATTTATAGTTGTTGTAACCGACATTTAAAAATAATTAATTTTTTAAGTCTTGAATCGATTTATAGCTACTATAATTAACTAATAACTGACTAGTCAATTTATGAATTAATTCAGTTGATGAAGATCATGAAGAAATTCATGATCGAATTGATGCATGAATTGATTAACTCTCTATGTAAAAAGATTTGTTATTCGATTGCTTAATCGATTCAAATATTTTCAAATGTTTCGATAAAAAACATGTTCAAAAACTTTTCTTCATGAATCGATTTAAGTACATTCCACAAGATTCCTTCTATGAATCAATTCAGGAATCGTTTCATAAAGTGAAAATTAATTTTTTGTAAAAACTTAACTTGTGAGAATGCATTGAAAGTATAGTTAAAAAAATACTTGAAATAAACTCATTTTATTGGTTTATTTAAGCCGTAGATTAGCTATTTTAGAAAATTATTTGGATTAAAAACTGATTAGATTACATTTATAAAAGATCCTATAAAAGGATCAATAAATCCTAAGACTAGGTTAGATCTCTTGATATCTTCAATGTCACTTAATCAACTTTAAGTTTGCAAAACAAACAAATACTCAAAGCACATAGTTAGATCATGACATCAAATAAAATTATTTTTCAACATCAAAATTGAAGAAGACATGATAGTTAGGCTAACGCTGCCATGATTAGATTAGCAGTTTGTGCTTTATCATTTCCTTGAATCTTGTAAGTAATTTTTTAAGGTGTTGATTATTTCATATTAATTTTTACCATCTATATTCTATTCATGAACTTTGTGTCCATCATAGAAATTTTCCCAATATTGATTTCTTTCATCATATTGAATATCTGAAGGAGTGGGTCTTGACCAATAATTTCTGGTATAGTATTTTTGATTTAATTTTTGCCTTTGCTTTGAGGTATATCCTACATAATTTCCATGTATTTTATTGAGTTGGTGATTTTCTAAGAATTGATCTTCTAATTGATTTATTTCTCTATTTTTTGAAATTGATTAATATCTTTTAATGCTTTTCCATTTGTTTTTGTAGACTTTTCATTGGTAGTTAAATTTCATAATTTCATAGTAATTTTTTTTAATAGTTCTTCATTATCATTTGATTTTCTTAGTTTTATATTTTTTAATTCTTTTTGAGTCATAGTAAATGGTTTTAAACATAGGATGTTCTTATTTTTTTTTTTTGAATTTTCAGGATTTTATAGTGATAAATAATTTGAAATATTATTTATAGAGTTTTCTACGTTGTCTAGTTGAGTATATATTATATGAAGAATTTGATTTGAATGATTATTTTAATGTTGTTTTGATTTGTTTAAGATTTACATTATTTTGACATTCTATTTCTAATGCTCTTATTTAAATGGAGAAGCAATTATTGAAGATTCAAAATGTTCAAATTTTATTTCTCGCAAAGGAGGTAATTTCCTATAATTATTTTATTAGTTGAGGTTTGCCATTATTGTTTTGATTTTTGTAACATGTTAAGAGAATTTTGAAGTTTAATTGCTCTTAATTCTTCTTTTGATAAATTTTGTTTATTATTATTATTACTATTTGTCTTCTTTTTTGATATTTTTCTCTTCCTTTTATCTATAATTAAATATTGTCTTTTTTATCATTTTGCTAGGTGTCCTCTCATGACTCTTTATTTTAATGGTTTTCCAAAAGGAATTTCGTTGTCATGCCCAATCCACTGCATGTGACCGACGTAAAAGTTCACTATTAGGAAACTCTCCACAAGCCTAACAATGTCATAACCCTTTTAATGTTGCTCTTAAATAACATATATATAATTATCAAATGCTTTATTAGATTCTAACAAAAGTCTAGTAGTGTTTCCTCTATTTTTTGGACCTTGGGCACTAGGCCAATACAATAGATGAGGGCTATGTACTTTACACACAACCTGTGCAACAAAATAAAGACCACAGAAGCCCATATAATATAGTGTATACAATTTGTTGGGTGACAACTCGACAAAATTACATAAATGACCTAACTACACCAACTGCCAAAGCACACCATCATTATGCTTTTAAGCTCCACAAAGATAATCTGCCCAATCAATGAGCAAACTCTAAAACATGTGGGTGAAGGTGAATAATGGGAGTGAGCCTTAGGCTTTCAAAATAAAAAAGAAAATGGAGTAAACTTCAAAGAAACTCGATAAGTAGATAATCCCTCAAAAAACCTAAAATTCTGCTTACAAATTCAAGTTCAAAAATTTAGGTGGTAAAACTTGCATGTATAAAAATATAATCATCAGTTTATGTCAAGTCCTAAAGAGTGGTTAAAAATATGGAATATAAACGGATCTTGCCCTTTTCTCCTTGGAGAATTGTATACACCTTTATTTTATTTAAATCTTTCTTTTAATAAGATAAGCAGTAAAGTAGTAAGTATGAAATTGGTAAATATTAGAAATTAACAATAGGAGCAACAAAGTATAGATACAAAAAATGAATTAAAGACACAGGTTTTTAAAGTGATTTAACTTGAATTGAAACCACAATTCAAGTCTACTCCATTTGATCATTCTCCTTCGAAAGACCTCTTGAATTAAAAACAAAAACTATCAGGATTTATGAGCTCCTAAATTGACAATTTTACAACAAGTACGGAAGAATTTGACAGGCTTTTTGCTAATATAGAAGAATTACAATAGGATTTTCTAAACCTAAACAAAAACACAAGATTAACAAGCTCTTACTAACCTATACAAGATTTCTAAATCCATAGAAGTATAAAAACAATGAAACAGAAGTAGAAAAGAAGTATGAAATACAATACCAGTGTTAGAGATGAAAATCTCAAACTATCTAAGATAAACTCAGTTGATCTTTATCCAAAAAGCTTGATAAAATCTTAGAAATTGATGACGTGAGAGGAAAAACATTTTAGCTCTTTTTTAGAATAATTTCATACTTGAATATGAAGAATCTTAAGAAAAACAATGAAAGATTACTTAAATAGTGAAGGTAGTTAGGTTGTTGTAATGGATGTAACTGTTTGTAATAGAATAACTAATTTTTAGTTGTTGAATTAATTGTCGCAATGATTATAGGTGGTTACAACTAATTAATCAGTGTGATAATCAAAGTGTAGTATGTTGTTCATAGTATTTGCATCGATTACTATATCGAAGTAGCTATTTTTCAAAACCTTTAGTAAAAAGAATTTTGAAAACTGTTCTTCATCAAATCGATGTGAATATCAATGTGTGTAGATTTTAAAAGATATAAATTGATGTACGAAGTAATGTAAAATTTTGTTTTCTTCTACCTCATTGTTTAATGTTATAAAATATTTGGATCAAAAATAAATTGAATTTATTTATAAGAGATCCTAATAAAAATAAATCCTAAGACTAATCTTGAATCTCTTGAATTATAATCACATATCTTTGAAACCTAAAAAACAAATTAAAATAAACAGTGAAACATAATATCAAATAATGTGGAAAGTTGATAAAAATTGTTTTTCAACATCAAAACCAAGGAAAATATGTAGTTAGAGCAATCTAAGCTAAAACAATCTCCTTAATTAGGCTAACAATCCCCTAACAATTTCCTAATAGTTTATAAACATTCCATTAGTTAGAAATTATAGATCATCAAGGGAATCAAATTGAATAATTATGTTAATCAACAAATTAAAAATCAAGGTGTAAAATATAGCATTTTGAGAAATACTCATCATAAAATAAATTGAAAGAAATCAATTGAGTCTTTCATAATTCTCAAATAATTAAATATCAGACAAATTCTAAATTTCTAATTACAACTAGAATCCAAAGGGTAATTCTTAAAGGCAACTTTACATAATAAATATCAGTCATCTTTTTACACCTTATTCATCCATCAGATATACTCCCCATTCTAATTCCAGTGGATATAATTCTAATCACAATTATACTTAGAGGTTCTCTAAAAGAATTTCCAATGGATTCAATTTTTTTAAAAAAAGGTTCAATCAATGAAAGATGTTTTATATTACAATATGTATTCAAAAGTCAAGAGCCAATTTCAACCAATTCATAATTTGAATGATCTAACAACATTGTCATTCAATTTAAGTAATATACACTTCAATAATTTCATAAATCAATTAAGGAAAAATAATATAGTCACTAGTATCTTATGCAGTAATTGTCATAAAAAGGATAAGTGCATACTAGTATGTCATATTCACATAGATGTGTGTGTATATATATATATCATATGGTTATGATTTCAAAAATAAGAAGCTAACAACCTTTTAACCACCTTATAATTTATGACATTCCAAGTAACAAAAATTTATTACTTTTTTTTTTTTGTAAAAAGATGATCATAAAAAGAGTATAATTATCTACTTACCTTTAAAGGGTAACAAGATAACTTTGAGTTAAAATCTTCAACCACAACTTTCTAAATTAGCTTATTTAACTAGTTCACTAAAAACCTAGGAATCACATCATCAACCAATTTACAAAATAAATTTCTAAATTACCATAAAATCTTTTTAAATTTCATAAATCAAATCTTAAATCATAGGAAAGCTAAGTTGAAAAAGTATGAATAAATTTACTATTAGACACAAGATTGGGGTTTCAACTGAACAAGAAAAAAGAAGGAAAAGAGCTATTTTGAAGCAGATCGTAAGGTCGACCAGAGCTTAAAGTTGACTGACTGGAGAAAAAGCAATCGCCAGTGAGTGGCTAATCAAGAAAGGAGGAAGTCACCATGAGGCCAAGCAATAGCCACACAGTTGAACAGCTAAGTTGAACGGTGGCACACTGTTTGAGTTGAGGCAACCCATGGTGGCCAAAGTGGATGTTGGAAGTTAGGAAGAATAGAGAAGGCCAAAGAAGTTGGCTGGCATTACTGAAGGAGAAAAAAACTGATGACTAACTACTGCCTAGAAGGAGCTGGATAAAGGATGAAGAGAAGCAACAAAGCTAGCGATTTCAGTTGCTAGAAAAGTGGAGGGAAAAGGAGCCGAAGCAGAGCATAGAGGAGCATTGTTGCTTTTCTATTTCATTGAGACTAAGCCTGACCTAGAGAGCCAACAAGGAAAAGAGGAAGCTAGACTGGAGAAAAAAGAAGAAGTTGGATGGCAGCAAAGTAGATCGGCAGAGCTATGGGAGAACAAGGAGAAAGAAGGAAAGCAACGTAGGGGCTTCAAATGAGAAAGAGAGAGAGTGCATTAGAGAATTGGGGAAAAAAGAAAAAGAAGAAGAAAAAGGAGAAAAATAAAAAGAAAAGAAAAAAGGAAAAATTATGCTTTGGCCATAACATAAATTTAAAATTCTCGCTATAATACATGTACTTATAATATATTTTTATTAAAGCATACATAAGTTAGAGTAAAAATTATGAACTTTTAAGATAAAATTTTACAAGTTTTCTATTGGCTTAATCTATTTACTGGGGTGTTACATTCATTTAGGCTAAAGCTTAATTAAAATATAATGAATACATACTACATTATTTAGATAGTAACTGTTTAGATCATCTGTAATGCCACATACATATATTGTAAAACTTTAATAAATAAATTATGCCAATAGTAAACTTGTAAAATTACTTGTTAAAATAAATAATTTTTAGTCTAACCTATGTTTAGTTTGATAAAAAAAAATATTGTAAGTAGGTGTGTTATAGTGAGCATTCTATTTTTTGGGGGGGGCTAAATGGTAATTTTTCCTTTTCTTCTTTTATCTTTTTCTTCTTTTTCTTTCTTTTCTTTCTTTATGGCATAGACCTCCTTCTCACTTAGACTTCTTGATCTATTTTTGGCTTCTTCTTCTTCTTCTTCTCTCCTTTGTTTTTCTAGTAATTGGATACTTCATCTTTTCTTTCCATTTTGTCCGATTTCCTCCCCTTCTTCAACTAGCTTTTTCTGCTCTGCTTTCTATGGCTACTACTACAACCCCCTTCTTAGTCTACTCTAATTTCACTTTAGCCTACTTTAATTTGTTCTAGCCAGTGAGCTTCACTTTGGATCGTTCTACAGTCTAGGTTACTGATAAGATCACTCCATTTTTAAGCTATTGTTGTCCTACTCTGATCAACCTCTACTATTCATCCTCTACTTTGGGTCCATTCTCTGATGAAAGCTCTGACTTGCATTCATATCAACTCTAGCTAGCAACCTTTGTGTCCCACTAGAATGCTACTGGTTACTCGTTGGGTGTGCTAGGCTTGCTGCATTAGTTGATGAAGCCAACCTCCAACTAAAGCTCCTTAGCATCATGACCCATGCCCAATCAACCCCATTAGATGTCATCATCCACTAACTTAGCCATGCCTCATGACCATCGCTGTCCACCAGAGCTACAATCAGAGGAAAGGTTGAATCAGCAACAAAGCCAAGTGACACCCTACTACTATGTTGCTCTATCTAGGTTGAGCAATCTAGTTGAGCTCAACAACATGCTAGCCCATAGGTAGCTTTTAAATTGTTCTATATAGGTTGTTAGATTTACAAAGACTTGTGAAGTGACATTTGAGTGAAAAGGTCCTTATTCAAGAAAGAGAACTAGTTGATGTGAGTGGTTGTTCACTCTTTCATTTAAATTTATAGATTATTTACAAGTTTAAATTTAATAACTCTAGTCACTAAATGTTTACTATCTAGTAACTTCAAAAACTGATTTGGAACCATATTAGGTATTTATATTTTATTTTTGCAAGTTAATTGATGTAGAATTTTGTCCTTGTGAATTTCTGCATTTTGGATATTCTTTTTTTGGGCTTACTATGAATGCAACTATTCATACTTATGATGTTGAATGATGTACAAAATAACCTATATTGAGTATTTTTGCAGTGGTTTTAGTTTATTGTTTTGCTTCACTTACCATTGTCCCACTTTCTGTGTCTTCACACCTTAACATACGTATGTACATTTATACATATAATTAATTCTCTAGCTAGTGTATATGTTGTTTATAAAAGAGATTTCTTGATAGTATGTAAATTGGTTTCATTTATATTTTGTAAAGAGAATGGGATCCTTTGAAAATTCCTTGGAAAACCTTTAAGTACACTTGAGATTAAAATTATATCTATTGGAGGAATGAGGGGAGGATATTCATTGGAAGAATAAGGGTGGAGGATGATGAGTGATATCTATTAGGTAAGGTTGCCTTAGGAATTATCCTTTAGATTCCAATTGTATATAGAAATTTTGAACTTTTCTGATATTTGATTATTTGAGAAATACGAAAAACTTTGGTGATTTCTTCTAGTTTACATTATGATGAGTATTATTTAAAATGTTATACTTTGCCTTTTATTTTAACTTGATGATTAATACATTTGTTGGATTTGATTTCCTTGATGAACTGAAATTTCTTATTTGTAAAATGTTTATAAACTGATATTATATCTCCATATATATATGTTTTACTACCTTATTTTTGAATATGAATTGTAAACTAATTATTAGTTTTTCGGGGGATTATCCTCTTACTGTATTTCTATGAAACTCATTCTATTTTTTTTTCTATTTTTAGAGCCTAAGGTCACTCCCACTATCCACCCATATTCATCTGGACCTGAGTCTACTCCTTAATTAGCTAGACTTCTTTTGCGAAGCATGAATGCATATTGATGGTGGTATTTTGGTAGTTGGTATAGTTGAGTCATTTATGTGATTGTATCTGGTTGTTGCCTAATAGTTTGTGTGCATTGTGATGTTTGGGTTTCTGTGATATTCTATTTAGTTGTACAAGTTATGAGTAAGGTGTGTAGCCCTCAGCTAATGTATTGGCCTAATGCTCAGGGTGTAGAAAATAGGGGAAACTCTGCCAGATTTTTATTAGAAATCTGGTAAAGTATTTTCATAAATGTGTCTATATTATTTAGATATCCTCACATTTACATGTTTTTTACTTGCCTAATTGCACTCCATATAAGAGGTGTGTCATATCAAAGATTTTATTACATTGTTAGGCTTATCGAGGGTTACCTATTGGTGGCCTTCTGCACAGGTCATGTGCCATAGAACAGGGCATGACATATATATATTGCAATACCTAAAAAAGAAAAAAGAAAAACTCCTTAAGCACTCTATTTCTTTCCCAAAGCCCCACTTTTTTATCCTAACTTTTTCTTTGCTTCATCTTCCACGTATCCACAACTCTAACCATTATCTTCTTTAACACCATTTCAAAGCTATTGAACCTAACCATCAGCACTATACCTTCCTTTCTTCATCTTCAATTTCATAACTGCCAAGACCAACATCGATATCTCGACTGAATAGCAAAGGTTGGCACCACCACACTACTTCACCATCAGAACTGTCATGCCTTCAATTGCTCACTGCTTCAACCATGACTAGCCACTACCACCCAATGCTTGTGGGACTTGAAGGCAGTCACCATTTTTACTCTTCTTCACAACTTTCTCACAGACTAGGCAAAAAATTTGTGGCCAAAGCTTTTTGTTGGCCAAGCTAGTCTGGAAGTGAAACAAGGGATTGAAGTTGCCTTACTCAACTCCTTTGGTCACTCTCTTGAGCAATTTGCCCATTTCAGCTCCAAGGCTATATGTATATATATTTTTAATTTAATTCTAGTTAGGAACCTAACTTTTTCCTTAAGATTTTTGTTTTTTTTTTCATGATGGACTTTAGTGAATAAAATTTTTATGAAAATTAGTAACTAATCTAAGTGATCTTAACTAAAATTGACACTTGTAGATCAAAGTGGAATATTGGAACTTACTTTTGTGAGTAGATTAGCTTTAAGAAGAGGGCTAAACTTGAGTTAAGGTGAGTGGAATACTTAACTCTAACTTGCAATTAATTATCAAAGTCTTGTTTTATAGTATGTATGGAAATTCAATTCTATGTTTTATATGCTTTATAATAGTCTTGTTTTATAGTATGTATGGAAATTCAATTCTTTTAAATCAAGGTTACGATGACTATTTTATTGTTTCTTATTATGCTTAGAAAGTGATTTTTTATGTAAATTAAAGTATTATGAGTAATTATGTGTTCAAGTGTTAATTTCATAAATTCCTAACAAATGTTCTTGATGAAAAAATGTATATTTGAATTTGAAATGCATTTATGAGTAATAGTTTTGAAATGATTTATGTTTAAATATTGAATAATAGCTGTTGATGCTATTATTAAAATGACAATAAGATTTTGCAAAGAATTTAAGAGTTTTGAATCATACACTTATTATCTTTTACAAAAATGAGATACTTGGGAGTTTTCCTAGAAAATGCCAAATGTGACTGCCATGGCCATTATGGAAGGCATATGGTGGGAATTTTTATTTGGAGGGAAAAGGGGAGATGGATATATGTGATATATTTGATATGATATTTGATATGGGGATCTTCGATTTGATCTTGACCATCAAAAGGGATTTGACCATGATTACATTTAGCTAAATTAGGAATTTGACCTTGGTTCTCATATTTGATATTTATTTGGTTCACTATGAGAAAAATCCCATTGGATATGATTTATTTTCTCTATTACTATATATATTTTGAACATTATGATGTTAAATGTTTAAATGTTCATCATATTTTGAATTTTTGTGTAAGATTGTTGTTTTTATGAAAAATATGGTTTAGTTTCAAAGTGATTAATTTTATTGAATTGATTGATGCTAATGAGATAGTATTTTGGAGTTTGATATTTGGAATTGCTATCGGTGTTAATAAGTTTCTTTATAAACTAAATGTATTTTCTCCAATATTTTATTTTACGAATTCATGGTACTTGAAAGGTGTTTAAAAGAATTAAAGTTTCCTCTAACTTTTGGTAAATAATGTTTTAGAATTGTAGGTTTCAATAGTTTATTCACTCACTAGGTTTTTGTAACTCATCCCATTCTTTTCCCCATTTGTTTTAGGTGCTTGAAACCAATCCTGTAGGCCCTTAATAGACTTTTGGAGATTCAAAGACAATATCTTGAATGAAGTTTGACAGTTGGACTAGGATTGGCTTTCATGTGTACATGGGTATCAATGTGTTTTAATGTATTGTTGTGTCTATTGATAATACAAGTTTTTGGGTAGGGTGTGTGGCCCTCCACTGTTATATTAGCCTTTAGCCTAGTGCTTGAAAAATAGGAGAGATTTTGTCAAAATTTTAGCAAGTCTAAACATAGTTTTGGTAGTTCATGAAATTTAAAAGAAAGAGAGAGTGTGGTTTCAAAGAAATTGTCTCATTTGATCCACTTTGTTTTGCATGGTGTTTGAGTCTTGCATTATTTGTGAGTTAGGCTTGTGGGAGGCCATTCCATGATAGTGTCCTATGCTAGTTACATGCCCACAATTTGGGTGTGACATATATATATATCACCATTTAGGAGTTTGTTTAGAATTTTTTTTTGAATATTATCATTGCTTAAGAAATTTTAATATTGTTATCTATTATATTTTGATATTTATTTTGATTGTAATTTCTTTCTAGTGGTCAGACTTAGTTACTTTCACTTTTTCAATTTCCACCTAAAGAAAAAGAAAGTCTACTATAACTATTTTCTTACAAGTTTCCAAATTTTTGCACTACTATTTTCTTACAAGCTTTTTGTTGTCCACACTTCAATTTCATATTATTGAGGGGAAAACTTAATCATGGAATGGAAACTTCATCCATAGATGTTAGAATTGAATAGCTACTAGATTGAGTAACATTAAGCTCTTTAAGAGATATATCTGGCAATGATCTTCTAAAGCCAGTAAAGCATGTTGTTTCCAGGGGTAATGGCAAGTCAAGTGATTCACTATCAAGCATTAGATTAATTGATATCATTATAGGTTTGTCATTGGGCTTTTCTTGTACACAAAGTAGGCTAACTTGAATGCATCTAAAGGCTTTCGATATTGAGTAATGCCTTTCTAGAGTTGGATCCAACAATTTGAATGTTCTTTGATCTTTCCATTGCAACCATGCCTACAAAAGAATTATTCACACAAACTCTTTACATATATACGGTTGTCCCTTTGTTTGTTTTCAGGTAAGTAAGTAATTAATAGTGGTAGCATGAATGAAGAAAATAAAACAAGCTAGATTCCAATACTTATAAAACTTAGAAGGTCTTTGTTAACCTTAAAGTGTTTTTTAACCCCAAAAGAGCTTTCATTAGTTTTGAATGTTGAAAAACAATTGAAATGTATCAATGTT
>JANHAO010010336.1:0-17741 GCA_026873985.1 Saraca asoca
CTAACAATGCAATCCTATTTATAGAGGAAGGAGGAGTTGCATGCATTAATTACAAGCTACAGTTGTGTTACATCAAGAAATAAATGAGAAAAGATAGTAAAAGACTATAATTCGGCTATTTCAGAATGTAGGCTGCAGGGTGGGGCCTATTGGTCGGCTTTTGACTCATGTCTGCCCACATCCGTTGCTTGGCGCTGCTCTACCATGCAAGGTGCTTGGTGTCCCGAGTGGGGATTCCTGGCTCAGGGTCGTCATGGAAACCGCTGTAGTGAGTTTAATGCTGCTGTAGTGAGGTAGTGAGTTTGAGCAGGATGGTCGACCGCTTGACGAGTCGGCCTTAGGGTCTCCTCGTTGTATTGCTATCTTGTAGAGAGCAAGATGGGACTTGCTTTGTGAGTTGATATTGGGATGGCTTCGTTGTACCGCTTTCTGGCGAAGGGTGAAGCAGAGCTTGCGGGGCACCTTTGGCAAGGTGTGGGGCTTGGTTTTCACCGCACTTGGGGCTCATTCTTCCGGAGCCATTTTTTGCCTATAACAGCTAGTTTCTAGTAAATGGGACCATAATATAATCATATATGAGTAATTGAACAGGAAAAATCCTTGGAAAAATCTAAAGGCTAATAGACTCTTCTTTTGTGTTCTTGAAGAGCGTTGGAGATCGTCGTAAGATCTGCTTGATTCATTTGTTTCCAATTGCTAAAGTGAGTAACTCTTGCCTTTCTTGTGAATTATAATATATTCTTGCTTATGATTTGTTGATTAGTTGGAACAAGTGGAAAAAAAATGAGTTTTTGGTGATTGTGTGACCAAATTTGAGATTGAATGAATCTATTGATAGATTGATTAGTTTGCTATGGAAATAGCTGAGTTATGTGCATATTTAAACAACCAAAACATGTTAAGATAAGAATTTATAGTAGAATGTTGAATAGAAAGTTGTTTACCCTATTTTTCTACTATTTTCATGAAAAACCTACTTGTGCGAGTCAAATCGCAGCTTTTTGAACTAATCTTATGATCATGCTCACAAAAACCTAACACTTTTGCTCTTATGATTCAAATTGAATTGTGAACTAAATTTGTACAATTTGAATCAATATTTCTTGCTCTATTTTCAAATTGATATTTCCTGCTCTATTTTTTTTTTATTTCGATCATGATTTGGAACGTGTTTAAATTTGGACTTCCTGAAAGTTCCCAAAATTTGGTGAGTAGGCTTGCATTTTCAATTGAATTTCCTTGATTCTACTCAAATTTATTTAATGATTCTAATAGCAGTTTTGCTCAAATTTCAAACCAATTCTATTGGTGATTCTGATCGCACCTCTAGAATTTTTCCACTCTTTCGGTTTAAACTTCCTTCTCTCTAAGAACTGTTTTATTTCCTTGGGTTTAAACTTGAAAATGCAATTGAGTTGAATATAACAGATGAGAAGACTTGAATGAGTAATTTCTAAGTTGATACTAATTAACCTAGTAATTATTTATGCATAAATGTTATGGAAGTAATATGGATAGTTATAAAGATAGCATGATAGAAAGATGTGTGGTTGTGATTTGAATGAATGAAATTGTAATAATGTGATGAGAAACATGTGATTGTGATGTTGTTGGAAAATGTAATATGTGGTATGACTGTGAGAAGAAATAATACTATTGAAAAGCTTGAAAATTTCCCATGAGACATGAGATGACAAATGATGAGAATGAAATGTGAAATGAGAAGATTGATGGGATGGGATATATGAAATGAATCCTGGATCTATACATTCCAATTGTCATGAGTGGAATAAGGCGGGTGCTTAGGGGAAAAATGCTGGATTTGTGCTGGTTATGGTTGGAAAGGAGTAACAAGGAGATTTACATTGCTATTATGTATTGTATTGTATATTGGAATTGTTAATTTGAGTACATTGCAATGTGATAAAATATGACTTGATTATGTGATATGGCTATTAATGGCTTGAAGCTATGTGGACAATATGATTTATGATGGTTATTTTAAGAAATCTTAAAAGGAGAGTTAATGTGACATGTCAATGTGATATAAGATCTTGTGAATACTGATTTTTGTGAAATGTTAGAGTACAATATGGTACCATCATATGAACATATAATGATTAATGAGGATGGTTTGAGGCTAAAAGAAAATCATGGTTCTCTATGGTGTGATAATTAAAATGTATTGTGATATTACTTAAAGGTTAATTCCCTAGGTCTTTATGAGGTGTTTGTTAAATCTAGCATGAATTACGCTTTTTGATAATATGATGTAGATGTGTATGGCTAAATGTTGATAAATTCATAAATTAGGTACAGATTTATCTCGCTAAACCTCAAACTCACTCTTCTATGGATTATTATTATTATTATTTTTTAGAGATTCTCAAGAAGTTACTGTTAACCTACTTTTGAAAAGTAAGGATGGGCAATAACTTTATTGAAGTTGTTGCTAATGTAAATACCACCACAAAAGAGAATCCTTTAAGAGTGTAAGTCTAATAAGAACTTGTTGAGGATTTGTTGAACCAAAGTCCAAATGGGCGTGCATCGTGGTTAGTGGTGCCTCTATGCATTATAAAAACTTGTTAATATATCGATGTTTCTTTCTTTGTTTATAAGTTTATGATGCCTCTATTAATCAATTGAGTTTAAGTATATGTAAATAAGAAATATTAAAATAAGTATGAATATAAATGAATAACAGAGATAGAATAAAGGCTAGTGATTATCAATTAGGGATTAATATTCATGTCAATTATGATTAGGAGTTTGGATCATGACAAAGTTGGTATTACAGCATGGTCTAGGCTAAATCTATGAGTATGGGATTGCAAAGAGTTAATTAGAGTTGTCTAGTGGTGGTGGTTTCATCAAGTGTTAATATGAACAATAACAATAACATGTGTATACCTGGGAGTACATATTACTAACACCATTCCTATTTCAATAAAAAAGTTTAAATTGAAAATTTTGTATTAGACATAAACGTTAGGAATTTGATTTTTAAATATTAAGTGGCATTTGATTTTATAATTTCTATCACTTAATTTCAAACGCTCATAGGCAAGAAGAACAAAGATAAGCAAACTATAAAATCTCAATAAAAAAGTTTAAATTTAAATTTGAAACTAATAGCAAATATAATGGTAGAAACTTAATTTTATGAGATTAATTAGGATATGATTTTCTGACTTTGAGTTTTTCCTATCAATTCTCAAAAAGTAAAAAGAAAAAAAGGTAAATAAATAGTAAAATATGAATAAAATATCAAAACTTAAGATAAGATAACAATAGTAATTTGATTATCGAAGATTAATTAGAATTTAATATATTACTTTTCTATCTCTTAATCTTAAAAAGTTAAATAAGATAAAAATATAAATATTTAGACAATAAAATAAACAAATAAAATCTAAGGGTGTATTTATTTGTGCTTTTGTTTTCTTACTTTTTTAAATACTTTAGTAGAATAAAGTTCAAAAACAGTTTAAAAAAACAAATAAAAATAAAAGCTGTTTGGTAAAACTATTCTAAAAACAGTTTAAATTATAATAATGCTATTAATGAGGAGCACATTCTCCTTATTTTTGGGTTATTTTTTAAAAAAATACGAAGGATCTATTTGGTTATTATTTTTAAAATTTTAAACAATTTTTTGTTTTAATATTTTAAAAACAACAAAATTTGTTTGTATAATTGTTTTTATAATCACTTTTTAAAAATTATAATTTGAAACATATGTTTTAAAAATATAAAAACAAAAAAAAAAAGCTTTAAAATATTTTTTTATTTAGGCCATAGTATATTCTGAGAATGCTTTAATCTTTATGCTTCTTAATTCAATAATTAACGGATATATCCATATAACCAAGTCTTTCAATTGGTCTAACTTTTATTATATCTTTCTAACATACATAGGAATCTTCATTCTCCTCCATATATAATATAGTTTACTCCAATATCTCACACTTGGATAGTAATAAATAAATAGATAATATAAAGTACTCTTTTCAAATCGCCATATATATATATATTATTTTAATAGATATACTGTGCAGTCTTACTAGCAAAATTGAATGGTTTCAGCCAAATTGTCAAGGCTATATATCGTGAGTGATTCAGCACATAATGTTTGCTCTGTGACCATAACCATTATGTGCTTCATGCGAACGTGTCAAAGTGTAACATATCAATTTCTAGACGAATTTGTGAAGCTCTAATCCGTCTAATTTCTTGGCTGAGTGAAATTTAAAGAATTAATTAATTATTGAAAACAATGCAAACACCTAGTAAAACTTAGAAGTATGTCATATTTCCAACTTCCAAGATGTCTTATTTTCTATTTATGTATATTAAGGAGTACAAAATCAAAATATTATACCAAAAAAAAAAAAAAACCTAAAGCCTAGCAACTCAGAGATAAGAGAAGCTTCCACAATAATCTAGAGTAGCAAATTTGATTATTTCTGAGTTGGTATTAAGAGTACATATAAAGCCTAGCGAGTCATGCCATGGATGAAAAGTTTAGTAGGAATCTGAGTGAAAATAGAGAGAAAGTCTGTAATTTGTTAATTGTTTATGAAGTGAGAGCATGAGACTTATATATTTGCTCCAAAAGCAAAATAATTTGATAAAATATTATAATTTCTCAAAATTATTTAAACTTAAATACAAATAAAAAATAAGGAAATGGTATGAAAGTTTTATATCAACAATCATAAATCACATCAACAAAGTATTATTTAATTAGAAGCAAAAAATAAACACAGGAATTCAATTTCAAACTTTTAAATATAAAAATGTAACAAAAAATTGAGTAAAATTATAAGGAATGATAGATTAATGTAGTCTTTATTTTTTTAAGTATATATTTCCCCAATTAGTAACATTTTTTGATCCGTTGGTGTCCTTTGTTTAGCAATTCCTGAATTATTCTCTACCAAATTGCTCAATTGCTTCATGATTCTACTTTTTTTCTAATTGAAATAAGGAGAATTCTGTTTACTTTTGACGTATATAATATAAATTTTAAAATTGGATCACATATTAACGTCTTAATATCTAAAACGTCCATTTAAAATAATTTGTAACATTACATTGTGTTACAAAATATTCCAAACAACCATTCATCTCCATTACCAAGCCGTGACAACGAAGACAACCAAGCTCAAGAGAATATAAAGAAGATAACGATAACGATAACGATGACAATACGAGAGAGAATAACTTATAATACTGCATTTTTCAGTTTAATGAGAAAATCGGAGTTAAAATAAAAACAATACTCTTTGTGGATCTGATATAAAACCACTTAAAAAAAATGGTAACTTCAGTTAAAATAAAGCCTTTCAATTCAATCTCAAATCTTGCTGAACAAGTTCGAAAAGAATGCTCTTCCTTGGTCTGATATAATGCCATGCAGGTAAGAACAATGATTGATTCAATATGTAACCCTTCCATTAAATCTCAAACTTTGTTAATCACAAGATTTGAAGCTGAATCAATGCTGGTGGCAAGATTTTCACTATCGCCAACGGTCCCTTCTGTCTTCTGTTCAAGTACTTCCTGAAGTTAGAGTGGAATTTGAAACTTCTAATCTAGAATCATACAAAGACTAAAAGTCTTAATTTTAAGTGATTAAGAAGTCATATAGTAAAATCTTTTTCCGTTGTTTCATCAACGACAACAGATTCAGGCTAATTTGTACAGTGAATCATAATACACCTATCACAAAATTAGTGTGACATGAAGTATTGTATGGTATGCAATAAGTATGAAATATTGCATGATTTGTACCACAAAAACTCGCTTAAAATAAAAGCTTCAAATTGAATGGAAGAGTTATGAGATGATTAGCATGGAGAGGTTAGATAAAGAATCATCGCTACAGTAGCATATATAAGATACTCATTTTCATTATTATATAAAATATAATTGACTCCAATATCTGATATATATGTTGATAGATAAAAACACAAAAATGAAATTAAAAAAGGAATTTTGAAATAATAAGAATTAATTTATAATTCTAATATATACTGAACAGTTTCACAAACCAAGATTTAGTCACTCGACTATTCACGTGTGTGTGTGTGTTTATATATATATATATATATATATATATATATATATATATATATATAAAGTGAGTTGCCATGTAACTACATGCTATATTAGCATAACAATTATGCCTATGTCAGATTTCTACAATATCAATTTTTTCAATTTCTAGGCAAACGCTGGGAAGCTGCGAGAGCTAAATTCATCTAATTTCTTGGTGCTAGGCTAGTTAGGCCTGTATCTTAAAGTATTAGCTTGGTGTTTACTCATTAACCTGCATCAGGTCCAAATGTTGGTCCAACTTAACTTATTAAAGAAGCATGATTTATCCTATTAATCTGTTTAAAAGCAATTATACACAAGTAATCCTTCAAAATGGCTAACGAACTAAGGTCTTTAAGGCCTCAAATTGGACAACAGCATTTGTAGACCTACATATGTTATATACGTATACATTATATAGAAAATTAAATCCTATTATACATCATAAAATATTATATATCACATTTATTGAATTTGGTGGCTTGATAGGAATATAGGACAAGCCTAAAAAAATTGGCTTAAACATGTTCAACTATCTTGACCTAACTTGATTGAGTCAAAGGGCAAGCCAGGTTATGTTTGAATTTGGCTAGGCCTTTGGCTTATGATAAACTGCCTGATTTATTTTCACCCGTGACGAAATAAAATTTGAAGAGTTAATTATTGAAAAGTAGTCCCTTACAATGCTCTAACTTAATTTCTCACTGTTGTGTGTAATCTGAACAATGCTCCTGCTATTTTTCAACTTCCATTATCTCATATATTCCATTATTTTTAAGTAGAATTAAAAGTATAAAATCAAGAATTTAAATTTAATCTACTGTTAATATAAAACTTTTTACACTATCAATAAATAAAGAAATGGAAAGTAATTAGAAAAGCAATACAACTAACAATTTTTACCAATAGTAAGAGAATTTTGATGACTGCCTACACATAGGTGTGCGATCATGTAAAGTTGATTTACATTCATAGCATAATAAAGTCAAATTCTAAAATCAATATATCATATACTAAATATTCTTTTGAGTTCTACCAACAATGAAAGGGGAATAGGGTATTAAGAGTAATACAAAAGTAGCAACTTTGATTATTTCCTAGCTGGAATATATCCACATTTGAAAGATGCAGATCAGTAATTTATGAGAAAATTTGTTTTGAATGACATATTAGAACCATCAATCATAACTACTAATCTAAAAGAAGAATTGGAGGGGAACAGTTTTTAAAATCATGTGCTGAATGTATAGTTTTTGGGTCTGTTCATCATCTTTTAAATGCGAGTATGTGCAGATTTTTTAAATAATTTATTTCATTTTTTGACCTTTTTTATTTGATAGTAGACAAAAAAATGTCTTCATACATGTTAAATAACACTCAATTTTAGGTAAAAATATTAACATATTTAAACAAATTTATACGTGATACATTTATTTAAAACAATAAAATGTCTTTCTATTAAATTCTAGTGTTAATTTCCATGCAATTAAACTCGTAAGTATAATCAGTTCATTGTCCTCACAATGGGAAGTTGTTTAAGCATATTTTTTAGAACTATTCTATTGATAGGATGTGCAATTTCAAAATGCAGATGAATTATGTCTATTTTTTTTATATGGCTCTAATTTCTTATATACTAAATTCTGAAAGTATTTTGATGAAGTTGATATATTTAAATATAGCTTTTTTTCAAATAACTTTTCAAGGTGGATTATTTATAGAACTACTATATTTAAGTAAATTATTTTCTAGAAAAAATTACAAACCCTTTCTCACAACAAATGTAATAAGGTTGTGTGTAAAGAAAATACTAAGACCAGGAAACATGTGGAAAGTTACGTAGAAGAAAGGGTAAAAGATAAAAAGAATTGCCCAGTAACTATTCACTAATCATTAGTTTAACATAAAATCAATTACACAAGTTGGTTGCTTAATTCTTTCGAAAAATGTGGTTATAAATAGAATTATCATGGTGAAAATGAAAATTTCTATCATTTCAAATTTATTCATATTCTTAAATTTCATTTTCAACTCCAATAAAAAATCCAGCATAAATGTAATCACTACTCTACATTACTAAGCCTCTGAGTTGAATAATTCCACTCAACAACTTTCTCATACTTCTTTTACTTGGTTATAATAGGTCACTCCCATATCACATTTGCTAAAAAAATAGTAACATTAGGAAATAGTAAGAATAATAAACATGTCTTTCGAAATATCAGATTTATTTATAATTGAAGTTCTTATATGTACTAGAAGAGTCATACAAATCATAGATTTTAACGGCTTAACTAATTGGTCTTGCATATGGGGAATTTGTTTGCTTTGTCAGCGTAACTATTAATTATATTTATCATGCAATCGAAATGCCACTATACCAAATTCTGAACAGTTACAACTTTGAGAGTTAAATGAGATATTATTGAAAATCAATCACTTCCATAGATCTAATTCCTAAAGTAACTTCCTCAACTTTGGGAGTTATTGAATCGTGCTGCTGCTATTTTTCAACTTCATCTTTATATATTACAATTAGAGATGCAAACAAATTATGTTAATCATGAGTAACTCGAAATCAATTCATAGAAAATTTGATTTTAAATGAATCAAACATAAATGAACTAAGATTGATTAACATATGAACCGAGTTTAAATCTCATATTAGTCAACTCGAATTGTTCGCAAATCTAAATAAACCTAATAATAAAAAATATATATATTTTATGTTTATATGATTTAATAGTATAATACATAAATAATTCAATTATACTTGTGATTGTTGAAATTCATCTTGTTCTCATTGAAGTAATTAATTTTCTAATATTTATTACTTTTTGCTAAGTGTAATTGTTGATATAATATAATAGTTATATATGTATTTTGTAACGAACTTGATAATTGTGCAAAAACCTTATATTGATACGTGAAATGAGATATAAAAATTTTGTATTTGATTTATCTATTAAAGGTAAGTTTTTATATGTCCAAATTTAGATGAAATAATAAACTACTTATATAAAGTTGTATAAGCTTGTTTAAGCTCATATTCAATCCAAACTTCAGCTTAAACTTGAATATTTTAAATTCAATTAGAAATTTGGATTAAATCACATATTGCTCATCTAAGTTCATGTAAACTCATTTAGGCTCATATTCAAGTTGGACTTGAGCATAGCTTGAATTTTTCAGGTTTAATAAATTTAAACTCGAACTCATTTATCCTTGATGTGTTAAAACTTGAGTATGCAAATGTTCAGCTCGACTTGACTCATTTGTTCTCCTAATTACAATACTACATACACTATTATAATATAAAAGGAAAACCTATTGCAGTCTAATAAAAAAAGCTTCAACAATAATCTAAGAGTCACTATAGTCATCACTAACTCAGTAAGTGCATATATAAAATATTTGCATGATTACGCACCAGACATACAACATGTTCATCCATGCAAATTTTAAGATTATTCCGTAGTTAGCATAAAGCGAAATGATAAAAACCTTTTTTTTTATCACTCAACAGGTTGTTCAAGGACACAAATTAGCAAAACTTACAAATGAGTTATGGATTAATTCATGATCTATGAATAAAGGGAGATATCCAATCTATCAATTTATTCCTTCAACTATCACTGCTTTTTTATTAATTTATTCTAAAAGTATTACAACTATTATTTTTCATCATTGTAAATTCTACCATTGTTACTGTTTTGTTGCTAATATTAGAAAACAATTTTATTAATAAAAATTTTAAAATTATATTTTAACTTTCATCTTAAAATTTTAACTTATTTTTTCACTTAGTGGCAAAAAGACTCTTTTTTTTATTTTCTTGGACACCGCTTTAAGTGGCATTTTATATTTAATGTCCTAAAATTGGTTTTATTAACTTAATTTCACATATTTTAGATCTAGCTTTTAGTGTCCATTTTCAAGCATCATTTCATCATATTGATCTCATACTGCAAAAGTTTTACATCTTTTTTGAGCTTGAAGGACTTTCTTCATGCCAAATCCTCAATTCTATTATCATAAAAGAAGTCTTTTAATTATTTTAACAACAAATTAATTATGATATGTTATTTAACAATTAAATAGACAATTCCTTAGAGTTATATTACAACACAAGATCAATGAAAATGGAAAAAATCAGAAGAAATAACAATAGAAGCATCCTGCAATTGTAACCCATCCCAGTATTAAAGACATCAAGTTCAAACTATTTAATATTCTTTACAGTTCTATCAAATTTATCTTAATATTATCATGTTTAAATTCTTCATGATGATTAAAAATATTTGACAATCTTCACATTTGAGGCATTTTAAAGGGTTGATTATTTCCCTTGTGAATAGTGTTTAAAAAGAAGAATTTTCATCTCTAAGATCTAAAGCCTAATTGACAACGATATCTCACGTACAAACATAAAAATAATGAATGTTTTTGACATAACAAAGTTTCTTTCTTTTTAACCAGAGTTCTAGTATATATTGTACCAATTCCATCACAAAGATTGAATGGTTTAGCTACTTTGTCATGCATCCAAGTAATTTAGCAAATAAGAACTTGACATGTTAGCATAGCTATTTCATGATTGTATTGTGCCCTATGTCATTCTCTTTTTAATTGGGTCTTGGTTGGTTTCTATATGCCACATTTTTAGGGTAGGTGGCTAGTGTTTTGGTCTTAAAAAAAAAAAAAAGCAAAAGCAAAAACAAAATCTAGCATGCAAGCAAAATGTCAATATCTTTTAGATTGTCATGTAAGTATAGCCTTAATTAAGAATGGATAAATTATACTTTTTACGACTCTAACTTTCACTTGAATTTCAGTAATAGCTATAAACTTTTATTTAGATTAATTTTACTTTTTCACTTTTAAAATAAATATAATATCTGACATTTTAAAAAATTAGTTGCTTTTAAGATGACAAAATCTTATATGACTGGATGAAATGCTGATTGGACTATGACATTTTGTCTAAACTATATTTTAAAACAAAAGTCTTGCATTTTCATATAAAAAAATCTTGTTTTTAGAGTCAAATTATTTACAATGTCAAGGCTAGCTATTTCTTAACATTATTGGAAAAAACTACATGCTTAACCTTTTGTCAAATAAGGATAAAAAGTTTAAAACTAGCTAATAACATGAGTCCATCAAAGAAAAAGGGAGAAGAAAATATAAATGAAAATTCTTACAACCCTAAAGGGTTGTTTTGGGTTAGCATTGGTTTGTGATATTTCCATATAAACTCTTTAACTGTAGAAGTGCTATCTTCATAAAATCTCTTTAAATATAGAAGTAATACATTGTCATCCCATTAGTTAGAGGGGAAAATACAAATTACGTCTTGAAGTTTAGGTAAGTGACAAAAATAATACATAAACTTCAAAATCTTACATATTACCATCTAAACTTCAAGAAAAAGTGAAATTGTATCTGTTTTGTTAAAACTGAGGGGGTGGCACATGTGAGTCACTCACAACCTCCAAGGTGACCTTAGTCTTCATTTCTTTCATACTAAGTTGCCATTTAGTTTGACAGAAAAAATGCAAGCTTTATGCAAGATTTCTTGAAGAAAATCAAAGAGCACAGAAGATTTTATTGTTTGAAATTGCTTCTAAAATTTGATATAAGATTTTTGGATTTTATTAAACTAAGTGCATGTCACCTTGTGTATTCTGTACAATTCTCCTTTTTCTCTCTAATATATATTGATCTTGCAAAAGATACAAAAATTTTCTAATTTTTATTTGATGCACTTGTTGAACTTCCATTTTCGATTGTAGGTTAGATTTTTGGATTTGTAGTTAAAATGTGAATAGGGGCTTTTGGTTTTGATGAAAATGTATGAAGATTTTGTTTTATTTCTTTTACAAAGAAAGTATAAATAGCGCCACTCATGCCATTTTGCTAGGAAAAATGTAAGAAAATAATTTCTTCTATTCATTAGGTTGTAAATGATGACTTTCATCGTGCAAAACAATTAAATGGTGAGGAAAAAGAAGATTGGGGTTAGGAGTGGCTCACATGCTCAACCCCAGTTAGTTTTTAATAGCAATATAGATGATTTTACTTTTTCTGAAATTCAAGTAAAAAATTATAGGGTAAGAAGTACAATTTAACCATTAGAAATTGAAAACATGAGCATGGAGAGATAAACGCATGGCACAAAGCATTAAAACAATTAGCTTATTTATTGTTGCTGCCTCTCATTTTTATTAAGTCATTTCTTATTTAATATATTTATTCATTTTTCCTTTTTATATATATTATACATATATATGTTACGATGTCTTTTATAAAAGAAAATATTTGAGAAAACTGTAAAAAAAATAAAAGAAACTTTTAATTTGGGTGGTTAGATTTTATTTCCAATAACTCGTAATACTTGTTTAAAAAGATTATAAAAAAAGTGGTGTGACTAAGCAAACCGTTGAATGGTACTAAGCAAGCAACGGTTTGAGGGATACAACCTGTAATCAGGAGTACTGAACGATGGCCTGGTGGAGTTTGAATAATCTTGCAATGTTCTACTGATAAATATCATAACAAATGCATTTTCAAAGTTACGCTCTTAAGAATATAACATCAACACTGGCCTTCTTGACCTAAAGAAAACAATGCAAATTGTTAAATTGTAATCGAAACTGAGAAGTTCCCTCTTTTGATTCTTGGCCTAAGGTAGCTAATCCAACTAAGTTGCAACTTTTGCTGCAGCTTACCAGTTCGTACGAGGAATTTCTATTATTTGTAGTTCATAAAAAATAGTGGTTATTGCAATTAGTAAAATTACAAAAAAAAATGTAAAAAATTTATAATAATTGTGAAAGGTATCACAAAATTTCTATTATTTGTAGTTCATAAACTATAATGAAGGTATCACACAAGCAATAATATAATCACAATAGCGATTGTGGTATGCAATTTGAAACTATGTTAATTACGAGCAAAGAACAATCATGAAAGAGTGAGTGAAATTTACCAATAAATTTGGCTCCGAAGACCAAATCTTTAAGTCAAACACAAACTAGTAAGAACAAACACAATCTGTGAGAAGAAGAAATCTACCAACCTGGGGCCTCATAAACTGGAATCCCCCTCTGAATCTGAAACGAAAAACATTAAATAAAAAAAAAGAACTCCGTTTGAAATCGAAAGGAGATTTGACAAGAAAATTTCCTAAAAATCTCTAAGTAGCCTGGTTTCAAAACCAAAATTACTCCCAAAAAATTTGTGAAATCAGCAGATTTCAAAACAAGCAAACACATAAAAAATGCCATATTTTTGCCTCTGATTCCGTTTGGAACGTGAGATTAAATTTTTTCAAAGCGTTATCCCTTATCTTGTTTGGAAGTGAGGAAGATATTTTTTGTTTTCCATAAATAACAAATTTCATTTTGTCAAAATTTTTTTTTTCATAAGTAACAATTTTTTTTTTCAATTTACGGTGTCCATCTTAACGCTAATTTTATTATCTTTCGAGAGCAATGTATAGTGCATTGATGTCGATTTGAGAATTACTTTTCAAAAAATAATAACACACCTAAAAATTGAGGCAAAAACTAATGTCGAATATTTATTGGCCATCACATCATTTATCTATTTTTTTCTCAACTTCATTTGATTCTTATATCATGGGTTCTGATTCAATCGATATATGTATCGGGTGTTTGATTTCGGAATGTATAGCGTAGTTCTTAACTTTTCACATGATTTTAATCACGTAATCACAAAGTTAGGTAATTGGACGTGCTAGAGAAAATTTTTTCTATGTCATTGGAGGAAATTTCCTCTTCTCATCTAGATGTGCGGAAGAAATGAACCATTAAGTGATCAATTTGTAAAACTCATTTATTTTCAATGAATGGCTAAACTTTTCTCAACCATCTTGATTTGACAAAATATCTAATTATAATTTCATGATTTTCTTATTTGATATAAATTCCATCTTATTATGGGATTTACAAAATTAATGGAACATCATAGTCAATGGGCTTATCAAAATAATTTTAAAAATCAACATATAATTACTGGTGCATGTTGTAGCACTGATTCATGGTGTTTTTTACTAATGGTGAAAATGACACACAAACATCACTATGGGACTTCTTTCACTACTTGAATTTGAGCATTTTGGCCGCGGTTTTGCTGCAACCATGGTTTCAACTGCTGTTAAATCCAGGATACACGGCGATTTAGTGAACCGCCCAGAAAATTTGAGGGAAAATAAAAATAATGGATTTCGAGGCAGTTGTTCAAAGGTCCTTTGAAGAATCCACCAGAAAATACATATTTTAGGGCAAGTGTATTTCTGGAGTTTGTGTTTCATGTGAAGCAAAAATATTGATTTCTTTATTATTAGGGTTTGAAAATTCTAGGAATTTTGAATTACGCTAGGAAACAAAAGTGAAGAAGGTTGATATGGTGTTTGGATTTACTCACAATTGGTGTTAAGAAATTCCAAGTTCTCTGTTTTGTTGTTCTGCTCTCTCAATTTTTTTTTTCCATTGTTGATTGCATTAAGATCGTTTTATGTTCTTTTATCCAATTTTCGATTGTTGTTCTATTTGGTTTGTTCATAATTTTCGTTTTTTACAACATGGAAATGAACTTGAGAAGTAGATGCACTTTTCCTTACTTTCCTATAGTTTTAAATGTCCATTGAATTTTTCTGCAGCGTGTACTGATTTTAGGGTTTTTTTTTTCGTAAAAACAATTTTGCCTTATATGCTTTAGGGTTAGACTGAATTTCCATCTCTATATTTTCTACTAGCTGCCTGATCTCTCTTTATTATGTTCCTAGAGAACCTGAAAAAAAGATTATCGACCATCATTAAAAATTTAATTTGAATTTATTTTTCATTCTAAAGATTTTGATAATACCGGGAGATTAGGTTTACGCGCCTTGTAATGAAATAATCAACCCTCAAAATCAACCCATCAAACCTACCAGATTCATGTGGACTGAATATAGAACCATAAAAAGGAAGCATATTTTTGTTTCAGGCTGTCCATGAAAAGTTAGCAAAGTATAAGAACTTTGCCAACAACAAAAACTGGTAAGATGTCAAACAAAAACCTGAAAGACATGTTACTAGAAATTCATAAATTACTAAAATAAAACTATTTCAAAAGCTTGTTATGTACTGAAAGTTCTAAAAGCTACAAATTCTACTATTTCTAGTTGTTACACATGACCGCTCCTAATATCAACCCGGCGTCATGTTATCTGGTGATTCTCTTACCGTCACCATTATACTCGACACTGGTTCAGACTACCGCTATACTCAGTAGACAATGTCATTGTTTTAAGCTCTTTTTTTTTTTTAAGTGACGATACTAGAAATACTATCATTGTAGAAGTTGTAAATGGAAAATTTAGAAGATAAAGAATCCAAAAGGGAAGTGAGATTGGACTGTAAAATTGCTTCATTAGTGCTATTAGATGGTTCAAGACAATAACTGTAAACAAATGTTGGCTGGGAATTATTGGGATGAAAATTGAGACTAACACCAAAAGGAAGACTAAGCAGTGATGAGAGAGAAACTTTGTCACTGTTTGTTTGTCTTTGTGGTTGGTTTGCTGCAAGATACTGGATGTATGAAAATTTTCATTGAATCATATACAGGGAAGATGTATCTCTTTTCTGGTGGCTTTAGAAAATGTAGTATTCTTTACTTCATTGATTGTAGAATATAATTGTCCCTTGTGACCTGTTTCTTTATTGAAAGAGTATTGCATGAATAAATCCATGGGGACCACTTTTCAATCGGTAATGTTAGCTTTTCTTTTTGCTTGTAATTGTAGATTCAAAGCTTTGCTTGAAGTTCAGAAGTCAAAAGAGCACAAAGCATTAAACGCTCAATAAAGACTTTGTTGCATAGCTAAAATTCTATTTTTGCGACCAACTTTAGGCTGCCTCCAATGAATCCAAAGTGGTGACCTGTGATTATTTAACTAGGTAAGTCACTATCTAATGAGAAAATATTGCTTCCTCTATACTTTTGCTCGTATATCTATTGAAGAAGTCCTCTGTTTCCAGATGATACTAAAATAGAAAACTAGTGAAAACAAGTGAATGTCATTTCTAGAACTACCTTTTTTTTTTTAGTAATTAGCATTTTTCTCGTAATTACATGCCTAGTCAGGAGATCCAATAACACATATATATCGTAAGACATTAAATAAGATAGTTGTTAACTCATATTAGAAAGTATATTTCTAGTTAATCGGCCTTTTGTTTCAATGGTTATCATCCATATGTTTATAGAATACTAAGTCCTATGTTCAATTCTATTAGTATATATATATATATATATATAGATATATATCTCTATTCTCCTTCCTTCCTTAGGTCAACGATATTTTGTATAATAGTATCACTAATTAAACTCTATTATCTCTATCTTAGATCCTTTGCCCTTGAGTTTTTATTCTATAAAAATTTTGATACAGTAGGAATATATTCTGGATTAATAAGAAAATTCAAAATTAATTAGAAATTACTTTTCTTTATAGCCCAAACTCTTCTCTTTATAGAAATGGCGAACAAATCAAGACACAAAAAGATTGATCCATTAGAAAATTGCAGATGCTATGGAATTCAATAGATATGGGCTCTCCATAGGTTCGGTCTTCATCCCATTAGCATCTTACATGGTCATATCCAGCAGTGCTATCATTGCTTTTTCTTTAATTATAAAAGAAGAATTTGAAAACAAGTGAGACTAAGGATATTAACAAGATGGGATTGAAATGTTCTTGTCAAATTTGTTAATAATATATTACAAAACATGCTATTAAGTAGATTCACAAATAGATTTTCATGAACCTACTAACTATATTTTAGCAATAAGAAGAAAGGTACTGTAAGTATGTCTCTTTGACCTAACGATGATTTAGCTATCAATTCTCTCATGGTATGGAACTCTTAATAAATTTAATTATGAGATTAGTCAACAATTTTTTTTTTTTTGGGTCATAAATGGCAGTTTGTTGAATGGTCTCTGTCAATGCACCTTCAATGCACCTCATTTTTTGATTCTTGTTATCTAAAGAAGACACTTGAAGATTGTTTTTGTTTTGTTTCCTTCTCACAGGAATTAGTTAGTTTTTTATTGGACATGGAAGTTGAGGAAAATTTATCAATATATTAATACATATAACACTTCAATCATGCTTTTATTTTCCTTATAAACATAAATTATGCTATTATATACAATACTTTACTAAAAGACCTAACACCAATGCTAGTTAGCAAAAGGAAAGAGAGGGGAGGACTGGTGATTGAATATCAATTTGGATTGTTAGTGTTAGCTTTAGAGTAATCATCTATCAAATAACTCTAAGTTATATGTTTATTTTGATATTGAAAAACAAAATTTTAAAAAATGAATTTTTATAAATTTTTAAACTCTTATTATTTGCCACTAACTTTGTTTCTGATTTCAGGTTACAACATAGTTTGATGCAAATAAGAGAAGAACGATTGTCATGTTATCTTTTGTTTTTATCTTTTAGATTTTCTTATAAATAATTTTGTTTAAGAGATAATCCAATCTTTTTAAGAAGAAAAGAAGAAGAGGAAAATATTTTTAGAAAATCACATTTTTATACAAATCAAGTT
>JANHAO010010337.1:0-17823 GCA_026873985.1 Saraca asoca
AATGGAGGAGGGTGAGTCAATTAAGGATTTAATCTAGAGATTCACTGCTATTACTAACCATTTAACTTTGCTTGGTAGAAAGTTTGAAAATGCAGATCTTGTTCATAAAATTCTAAGGTCTTTGTCTAAAAAATGGCAGCACAAGAATACTACAATTAAATAGTCATTAAAGATAGGTATCCCTACAGTTTAGGAGCTCTTTGAAAACTTGGACGAGCATGAATTGGAATTAAGAAGATACAAAAAGAATGGGGATGACAAAAAGAAAAAGACTCTAGCACTTAAAGCTATAGAATCAGATAAAGGAGAATCTGAAACTGATGTAGATGCAATTAATAAAGAAGATGTGGCATTATTGAGTAAAAAATTGTAAAGAATCTTAAGAGAAAAGAAGAATAAAGAAAAGAGAAAATCAACATCACAAAGAAGGAAAAATACCAAGACTAGGCAATGAAATTCAATTAGTAGTATCCCTACTTGCTTTGAATGTAAAAAACCTAGGCATATTAAGCCAGATTGCCCAGTTTACTTGAAAAAGCAACTAGAGAATGAGAGAAAGAAGAAGAGATAATCCTACAAGAAATCAAATTTTGCTATTTAGGATGATGAAGAGGCTGATACTGCTAATAAAGAAGAATTAGAATATGATGCCTTATTATGCCTTATGGCCAAACACAATAATAATTTTAAGGTATTGAGCAAAAATTCTTTCTTTGCTATTTCAGATAATGATGAATCCAGTGATGAGTCTAAAAAAGATTTTAATGAAGATAGTGATGATGAAGATTTAGATGATCTATGTGTTAAATTGTATGACACTTTAGTGGAAACCAAGAAGCAATTAACCACTTTTAAGAATGAGCAAAAAGTTTTGATTGAAAAGGTTAAATTCCTAGAAAAAGAAAATACTGAATTAGTCACTTTAACTGGAAAAGAATGTGAACAATGCAGTACGTATAAATCTGAGATTGAGACTTTAATAAAGTCCCTACAAGGTTTTTCTAATAGCAATAAAAAATTCAAAGATATGCCATAAAATCAAAAGTTTTCTTACAATAGAGCTGGTCTAGGATTTAGACAGCAAAATTATAAGAAATTTAGGAGATAGAACCTTACCAATATTACTTATTTATACTATAATCATAAGGGGCATCATATTAGAAATTGTCCTTTTAAAAATGGCACATACTTGCTAATGCCAAATAAAATATTTGTATGGTTACCTAAATCTACAATAGTTAAGAAAATTTCTATTATGTCTACTAACAATAATGGACCCAAAAGTCAGTGGGTACCACCAATGCTAGTATAAACTTCATGTTACAAAGAGTAAATAGTGGTGCTTGTCAATTCGTTGGACACTTATTGCTTTCATGGTCATGTAAAAAGCAAAATTGTGTTACTTTATCTATTGCTGAGCTAGAGTACATAGCCACTGGAAGCTGTTGTGCCCAAATTCTCTGGATGAAATAATAGCTTTTAGACTATGGTCTAAAATTTGAGAAAATTCCAATACTTAGTGACAGCATAAGTGCCATAAATATTACAAAAAACCTTGTAATGCACTTTAAGACTAAGCACATTCAGATCAGACACCACTTTTGGAGAGATCATGTTCAAAAGGGAGACATTTCGATTGATGTTGTTTAAACAAATTTTCAATTAGCTGACATTTTTACGAAACCTTTAGATGAAAAGAGATTTGTGTTCATTAGAAGGGAAATTGGAATGATGAATCCTGAAGAAATTGATCTCAATTAGTCATTTTTTATTTGTTTTCAACTATTTGTTGTATGCTTTTTAAATTCTTAATAGTTTTTACATTTTTTTTGCTGTGATTGATTTTCAAATGCCAAATATAACTTAAGCATTAGAGTTTCTTAAGTTTGTTTTGTAGGTATATGCTTTAAGGATTTAAGGTATAAAATTTGATAGTAAAATCTAGTTCATTTCTATATAAAAACTGATTTCTGGAACCTAAATTGAATCCAAAATTGATTCTCAAATTTTATAGAATTAATTTGGGTACATGAATCGATTCCTAAATCAATTCACAACTCAAAAATTTGAATTTCAAATCAATTCCAAAATTGATTTAGAGGAATTTTCAATATTTTTGTTTAATTGAAAATTCCAAAAAAAAAAAAAATCAGTCTGTATAAATGAATTGATTCCTTAATCAATTCGAGACAAAATTTAGTCAATAATTCAAGGGGAGCTTTAAATTTTTAACTTGATTTTATGCTATATACTTATTTTACTTTACTTTTTTTTCTTTTTGATGTTCCAAAAGGGGGAGAAAAAGCTCAAAAGCTTCATTTTAGATGATATTAGATCATATTTTGATATCCTCTTTTAAATTTTTTTTTTCTAACTTTAAACCTCATCTAAAATTGTTTGTCACCATCAAAAAGGGGGAGATTGTTAGCCTAGGTTACTCTAGCTATATATTTTCTTTGATTTTAATGTTGAAAAATAATTTTATCTTATAATATATTCTAGTATTTTAATTTGTTTTGTAGGTTCAAAAGAAGTGATTCAAGAGATCTGAGAATGGATTTAGGAATTATTTTTATTTTAATAGGATCTTTCGTAAATGAATTCAAATGAGTTTTGATTCAATTATTTTTTTTAACTAATATAGTGAGATACAATTAAACAACTTGAAGATATTTTTCAAATAAAGTTTTTTTAAAGATCTTTTCACAAGTACAAATTTTATAAAACTATTTTTTACCTTATGAATCGATTCAAGCATTGATTCACTAAAGAACTTGTGAAAAAATCATATTAGTATCGATTCATCAATCGATTTGTGATGAAAAGTTTTGCAAAATACTTTTTACCAAAGGTTGGGAGTTTTGTCTGAATTGATTCAGTAATCAATTCAAGACCTGATGTTAAAGGATTGTGATTCGATTACCAAATCGATTCATTAGTTGTAACCACTCTGAATCGATTCACAAATCAATTCACCAACTAAAAGTTAGTTATTCTATTACAATCGATTACAACAATTATAAAAGTCCAACTGCTTTCAATTTTTCAATAGATTTAACAATCTTCCTACTCCTTCAAGTGTGAAACTCTCTAAAAAAAATTGTGCAAAATAAAATTAGCTTTCATCTCACTACTTTTCTCAAATCATTCAGGAGATATTGAATTAAATCTCTACAGAATTCATCTTGGCTATTTGAGATTTCATCTCAAACTAGTGGTATTATATTTTCTTACCTTACCTTTATCTGTTTCATTTTTATTTTTCTTTTTAAGTTTCTAGGTTAATAGAAATCTTGTATAGGTTAGCAATAGCCTACTTCAATTCTTGTGGTTTTTCTTAGGTTAGCAAGAGCCTGGCGTAATTCTTGTGTTTTTGAATTGGCAATTCGGGAGCCCTGTTTAATCATGATAGTTTTCTTAATAAAGTGGTCTTCTAGTTGAGGAATGATCCAATGGAGTAAACTTGAATTGATACTTCAATTCAAGTTGAATCCAATGGAGTAAACTTGAATTGATACTTCAATTCAAGTTGAACTACTTTAAAAATTTATGTCTTTAATTTCTACTTTTCTACTCTTACACCTAAAATCTTTCTGCACAATTAACAATTTTGCTATTTGCATATTACACTGATTAATATCTGTTGCACCTCTTAATATAAGGCAATAAATTATATTCTTGTTGAATTCAAAAGAAGAATCCTTATTAAATAAAGGTGTATATACATTCTCCTAAAGGAATAAGGGCAAGGTCTGTGATTCTATATCTTTCCACCTTGGGACCTATCAAAAGTGTTTCATTTTTTTTTTCATTTTTTCTAATTAATGATGATTTAATACTCCATAGTTATCTCATTTTCTTATCTCATTACCTATTTATGTTTTTTTTTACTTTTTGTTATATTTAGTTTCTTTCTATGATGAGAACCAAATATATTCAAAAGCTTATGCATTATGGACTCACAAATAGGTGTATCCACCAAGCCATGCATTTTTTTTCAAAGTGTTTAGTTACTCTCATTCAATAGACATGTGTCTAACACTTTGAAACAAATGTTAAGACTGCATTTGTGTGCTTTTTTTCAAAGTGTACTTTCCACCAAGTCATGTGTTTAGTTACTTTCCTTCAACAAACAAGTGTTTAGGTTCATAATGTTATCTATTTTCCACTTATAGTTAGCAATATTTGTGCTTTCATTTTAAGACCATAGTATTTGAAAGGATAGGTGTATTCTGTAATATATATATATATATATATATATTGCATTTCATTTTATGTCTAATAAGTCTCTTATTCCAAAAAATCTATGAATTTGGTTTTTGTTGTTCCATTACTCCTTAGGGTTTCACGATTTCTCTGAGGTTGCTCAACAGGGCAATTGTTACATTTTGTAGAATTTTAATGTGATTGAGAATTGGGTATACTTTCAGCTCATGCACCATGTTGCTCATTTTTTTTTCAAGCTTGCAATTGTTATTTTCATAAGTTATCCCTCTTCTTTTGTGAATGCATTTAAATGTATTCCTTTTAATAAGATAAAAAATCATAGAGTTCCTATTAAATATTTGGTTGGTAAGTTTTAGTAATTGTGTTGTTTATTGAAATTTGGTATTGGTATTATTGATCTTATGCCTATCTATTTTTGTTATCAGACATCATTTGAGAGATTGCAAATGTGAGTGAGTTGTAACTTTTAGTGTTTGAGGCAAATTGATTGGCATTTGGAGGTTACTTTCCTAGATATCGTGTGAGTGATTACCTTTATCTAATTTCATTCTTATTCTTTATTTAATATCATTGTCTTACATCCAAATTTAAATTATGTAAGATGTAGTAGGATCACTATTAAGTGCATCTTTTAGGATTCCTATGCTGAGTACATTTATTACTACATAAAGGATACATGAGAAAGTGTTAATATCATGTTGTTTAAGTTTGCTAGCATGAAGGCTATTAGTTGTAACTAATGTCTTAAACTTTTATTTCATTTTACATGTGTTTTTATCATAGTAGGAAGCTTTATAATTTTTTATTTATTTCAATGGAGATTACACTTTCAACGTACTTGCTTGCATTACAGGTTACCATTAATCCAAGCAGATTTTTGGTTGATAGTCTTGAGAAATTGTGCAGCTTTGAATTTTATTTTTTTTTTGTCTTCTCCCATTTGGTCACTTTTAAATTATATTTTTTCTCTTTTCTACAGGGTAATGATGTGTTCCTCATCCATCAACCATGCTATTATTGCACCTTAGGACTATAATTCATGTTTTTTGATGAAGACTTTGTTTCAAGTAATAATTACCAAAGAGGTTACTTTTTAGTTTAACTTTTGCATCAATCTAATGGAAATGAGCTAATAAATATCCAATTTTTAACATGATTTAAATGTTGTAGCAATTATTTATGAGAAACAACAAAAATATTAAAAAGGTATACACCAAGTTAGGATGGTGTTATGATTTTTACATTGAATGTTAAAGATAGATTAAGTTGATTTAAGGAGAGATGCATTGTTTGCATTGCAGTATTGTTGAACCATTGTGTAATCCTTGGTATTGATCCTTTTTTAATTGCTATGTAGTCCCTTTATTCTTCCTTTTCTTTTGATTTAAACCATTATATCTATTTATGTAAGTATTTGGTCAATGCATTGGTTGCTGATAATGAGATTAGTGCTCCTGTTTTTTTATCCTTGATGATGATATTCAAAAATTCATTGCTACTGTAAATGAAGGAAACTAGGAATGATATAAGTGCGTTTGTTAGTTTTTTTTTAATTTATATTGTTTTATTGCTTGATCTGTTGTGTTCCTAAATCAATGTTATTTTATTTCTTTTATACAAATTATGGTCTTCTGGTTCACCCTATTTCCCTCAAGAGATAGAGGATTCAATGCCTAGCAAGTTCTTTTTATTTAAGGTTTACATATCTACTAAGATCCAAAATATATATGACAGATCAATTGTCATTCAGATAAGACCTAACCACTTTTTTCTTTTGGCATTGAACATCGATGAATTTGTTATTGATTGGGTTCTTTGATTTTACATCAATTCTTATAAAGGGTAAAATAGCTATTTTGAAATTAATACTAATAGCATCCAACTTTGTTGACAAGAACGGAGGCCTAGACTAATTTAAAAAATAAGAGAAGAGTGTGTTTAGACCAAACTTAAAAGTGTTATGCCTTAATTCTGGGTATATAACTGGCATAGGAAATTATAATGGAGCAATTTCCCACAAGCCCAAACTTTACTCTTGATAACTAAAACCATAATCCAACAAAAGCCAACCATCAAAACAAGTAGAACTACACACCTTATTTTGTGAAAATACTAGCCAGGTCTAACCATCAGAACAAATAGGACCACATGCCCAAACACAACACTTGTAGTTCAAAAGCATTATGCAAGACTATATAATTCATAAGTCACCTTGTTACGCCCTAAGCCGGACTAGCCCAAGACAACTACTACACTTGAATAACATGACTTAAAAGACTAGTTCAAATTATCTTGGTAGTCAAACTTGGTCCCCTTTTATATAATAATCAAATTTCAAATCTAATTGATATGTGGTTTCACAAGTGTAAGCTTGATTTTGATGCACTAGGATTGTTATAAGAAATCCTAAGTTTGGATACCAACAAATTGTCACACCCCAAAATCAATGTAGAATAAATATGTGACAACTCCACACACATGTGGATTTGCTAACATATGTACCAGGCCTACAACAAAAGAATTAAATTTAATATATATGAAACAAGTAACCATTAACTAAAATCTAGTATATCAACAAAATTTTTTGTTACTGAAAATGCAAATTTGAAAATAGTCTAAATCATGCTTAGATAAAAATATCTAGAAATATAATCCAACTTTAAATAAAATCCTACCAAAACAAATGTCAACTAGCTATCTATAACAAATTTTAACTATGCCTATAAACCATCTATGGTCCAAGAAAGGTGGTCTAAAGCTATACAATACTTCAGCCAAATGAAGGCTTATATTGCTCACATAAACTTAAAATTTGATCAAATAATGGCAACGTATTCTCCCATTAGGGGGACCCTTAGCCAATGTTAAAATTCTATGTACCGTCCCTCAGTAGACAAACAAAACTTGAGACACCATCCCTTAGTAGACAAGCAAAATTTTAGGTACTGTCCCCTAGCAAACACTTAGACTGATCAAACAAATCATAAGCATTGTCCCCTATAGGACCTTAAACTTACTTGCTAAATTATGTTAGAGCCAACAAATGAAATACATAAGAATTTTTTTAAATTCATGAATATATCATCTCAAGTAAAATTATAGAATACTATAATTATTCACAATCAAAATGCCTGCCTCATGATAGGTCCAATTTTATCATAAAAGAATTTACAATTTTGCAAAGTGATAGTATGAAAAAATGAACTAAGTTTCAAAACATATTATTGCAAAAATATCACTTCTCAAATTTTATAGTAAATACAATACTGATAATATTAATTCAAAGAAAACAAACTAACAAGAATAAAACCACTTACTTGATTACTCTAATTTCAAAATATTGCACCTAAAATTAATACACTATGAACTTAAGCAAAAGAATATAACATATTAGACTAATTTAATTGTTTATCAAGTTTACCCAATTAATCTAGTATAACATATGTCTTGTTTTCTATTTAATTAGTTGGTTAAATTTTTTTTTAAAAAAAAGAAAGTCAAAACTTAATAGCTGTGTGCAATGTGGAAAAGAAAACAAATCTAAGAGTACGTGATGACGTGAATAGTTAAACAAAACAAAAGTCATCATACATTTTTAAACAAAAAAACAAAAAACAAAGAAAAACCTAAAATAATCTAGTGTCATATAAAGATATCGTGGAAGTGTGTGGCCTATGTAATAAAGAGGAAAAAACATTGCATCTTTAAAGAATTAGTTTTTTTCTCTCTTTATTCCCGTACAATTGTCAACAAGCCTCTAGCACAAAATTCAACAATTATAGAAAAGACAAAAGAAAGAAATATATTCATGTCTACTAGTCAGCCTAAATTCACTTTATGTCTTCACCCATTCTTTTATCCTCTCATTTGTTTCACCTAAATTCCAATACTCATCAGTATCTAAAAAGAATTTCATTGCAACAAACTAACCCCAATATTAATATAAAGTCTTCTTTTCTAAAAGAACATTAAGAAATTCAACAAACAAGAAGCACACATGTACTTGAGTTTATGAAGGCTATAGTTTCTTTGACGGGTGTTATACTATAAATACAAAAACCTTAAACTTTTTCACTATAATTTTTTCATTTTATAACATAAGGTTATTATTTTTTAAAAGAATTTATTAATCATCTTCATATTTAAACTATTTATCTATAAAACTTAATATTTATATGTATATTTAGAAAGTTTGTCTATTTCATTTTTCTAAAATAATAATTTTTTTGTATTCTTTGGCTTTGCATCCTTCTCTCTTTAAACAGGGATGTTAAATGGGCCAAAGTCCGTGGGTTAGCCTGTTTTGTTTACAAACTTTCATAAGATCAAATTAGTAATTTCGTCAAGATTGTTCAAACCATGATCTTGGCCTGTCCGAACTGTACTAGCCCATAGACTAACCACTTTCTCTTTTTTTTTTTTAGTTCAAAATTTTTGGAACATGTTTTCCCTACATTACATACATTCAAAAAAAGTTAGAGATCATTCCACTTAAATCCAAATAATACATTGTTTGAAAATAATTAAGTCCACTCTACTTTAACCCAAATATCAAAATCAATTAAGTTTAATTATATAAAAAAGAAAAAGAATAAAAATCAAATTTTAAGATATTTTAAAATTTTTTTGACCCAAATGTTTAAAAATAATTAAGCCCACCCCACTTCAACCCAAATGCCAAATCCAATTAATTTTTATTACACAAAAATAAAGAATGAAAATCAAATTTTAAAGTTATTTTTTAAAAAATTTTGACGCAAATATTTGAAAAAATTTTAAATCAAAAAAGAAAAACAGGCCAACTCACGAATCGATATGGATCATGAAAAACTAAATCCATTTAAAAGTGGCACATTTCAACTCCTATTAGAGTAGATGCCAGTCTAATTTGTGTTGTCTGTTTAAAACCCCTATTGTTAAAAGAAGTTTAGTCTTCTAAACTTAACTAATATTGACTATTGTAAAGCTGGGCATATTTACCTTTCATTTTATCCTCAAGTTCCCAAGTGACTTTTATTTTTGAGTGATTGATCCATTATACCTTAACATATAGAATTGTTTTATGCTTTAGAACTTGTTTTTTCTTATCAACAATCCTTACTGAGTATTCCTTGTAAGAAAGGTTAGGTTGAAATTGGGTAGGATTGTAATCTAACATATGATTTGGGTCATGTATATATTTTCTTAACATGGAGGTGTGAAACACATTATGAATACTCGATAGTGATAGCAATAAAGCAAGTTAATAAGCCATTGCATCGTTTTGTTTAATATTTGGAAAGAACCAATAAACCTTGGACTCAATCCACCACAAACGCCAAACCTCATAACACCCTTAGAAGGTGACACCTTTAGAAAGACATGATTGCTGACTTTAAACTCTAATGGTCATCTCCTATTATTAGTATAACTCTTTTATCTACTTTGTGCCACGAGAATATGTTCTTTGACTAATCTAAATTTCTCCTCCATTTACCTAATAATCTTAGGTTCCAACAATTTTCTTTCTCCCATGTCATTTTAACATATTGGAATTGTGCACCTTTGACCTTATAGCTCTTCATATGGAGTCATTTGTATAGTATAATGATAACTATTATTATAGGCAAACTCCACTAACACTAAACGACTACCCCAAGACCCTTTTAGATCTAAAACATATGGTCACAACATATCTTAGAGTATTTGGATTATCCTCTCAAATTAACCACTTGTTTGAGGGTGGTAGGTTGTGACAAAATTCAATTTTATTCCCAGTACTGTGTAAACTACCCCAAAAGGGAGAGGCATATCTAGGATCCCTGTTTGGCAAAATAAATACTAGAACATCATGTAATCTCATGATCTCTCAAACATATAACTCCACTAATATTTTCTAATGATGCACCAACTCAATAAGCTAGAAAATGAGCAAACTTAGTCATAGGAATGCCTATTACGAAATCCATAGTCACATGTCCCCATTTCATTTTAGCGATAGGAAGTGGTTGTAATGCTCCTGTTAGCTTCTATTGCTTTACTTTAATTTGCTAACACTATAAGCATCAAACTACAAACTATGTTATTTCCCTCTTCCTATTAGTCCCCTAAAAATTTTCCTTTAAATCTCTATACATCTCTATACCCTTTAAGTGCATTGTATATCTAGAGCTATAAGCTTCAATCAAAATCTCCTTCTTTAATTCCTCATTATTAAGAACATATATATTCTATTTCCAAGCCTTAGAGATCCATCATCATGTATGACAATATAAGATTGAGCACCAAATTTCATCTCATGCTTGATCTTCTACAAGTAAGTATTACTACTTAGGCCTATCCTACTTCTTTCAATCAAAGCAGGCTCTATCTTAAGACACACAAATAGCACCAGCTCTTTAACCCTCACCTCCAAATCCAATCTCCTCATATCTTCCAAAATATATCTTTCGGTGGTATGTATTGATGGCCGAATCCAGTCAACCTAAGTTTAGGACCCCAAATAGCAGATTGAATATAAATCAAGAGAGAGAGAAAGAGAGGAAGAATAGGGAGATACCAAAAGTTTTCAATGTGGTTCAGCTAAAGTTAGTTTGACCCCTATGTCCATAGTTTGTATTACTCTTTTGTTAAGTGTTTTGTATTTGATGATTGATTGTGTCTTGTACAATGATTTCATCCCCTTTTATAATGGTTGGGGGTTACAATTTGAATGTAAATCTATAACAGATAAGTATGATAACTTAATTAGGATTACATAATAGATAATAATGGGTTCCTATAAAAATAGAAAGCTGAATGAATTTCCTTGGATTGTTGGTTATGGATGCATGCTCTGATCTATGAGCTGAGCCTTGTTCTCAATGACCTGAGGTGGTTGCTTTGACCTATGTTGGCCAACGACCTTAGCTCGTATTTAACGACTTAATGTCTTGGTCTAATGACCTTAATCCTGGGTGAGCTGCACCCTTATTAGCTAAGTCCATTCATTGGGTTTTCACTAGCCCATTTATGTGATTCCAAAATTACCCACAACATTAGCCCCCAAGCTTTCAATGCGATCTATGAACTAAGAGCTATAGTTCACTGGTAAAAGCTATCAATTGTGATTTTCCATGCCATCATTTGGACTCTTGTCCTTTGGTTTTATCTGCACCTACCCATGCCATCATTTCCCCATTTAATGCACACATTTTTTCATAATCATCAATGTGACAATGACAAAACCACGCTTTTCGTTGGATCGTTACATCAAGGAATCAATCTCCTAATCTAATGGTGAGGCTGATTGAGTGATATAAGGTGAGGAAAACCCTTTTTTCCCTCTCACTTGTTGTTTTTAAAAACCTATGCTTCAGTTTCTTGCTTGCTTCTTAAGCTCTCAGCCAATCACCACCATTCTTCATCCTTTCTATTTTACCAAATCTGTGAAAGCAATCTTTGGATTTTGATTTTGCCAAAGATTGATCATGCTCGTCGTACTTCTTTTAGGACTCATTTTGTTAGTTCAGTAAGTTCTTTAACCATGACCTTAGTTCTAAGTTTCTATTTTTTTTAGATGCTTTGTTTTATGGTTTTCTAATATCTAGTAGCTTGGTTTAGTAGTGTGCACTCATTAGTCACTAGGAAAATTTTCCCTTTTGATTAGTTCTGTAATGTGTTTATTTGTGTGCTTTTCATTGTTTTGTAAAAACTAATGTTCCATCTATTTGATAAAATGCTTGTAGGTCTTGAGATTGTAGATCATCTAGTTTAGCCTTTTATCTGTTTGATAGGTTCATTGATTGAACTATGTGTCCGATGGTCTGGGTCTTAGGTGTGGTGATATGTCACGTGTCTGGCTTGTTGCATAGGATATTCCCTGTTAGCTTTTAGCATTTAGGTATGGTCTACTTTAATCATTCCTTCTTCTGTGTAGATGGTAGGTCATAGAAGTCGAGGTCACTAGGTAGGAAGTGCTAACGATTCTAACTCTCCAACCCGAAGTGGGGAGCTTATGTGTTTTATAGATGAAGCGACCTCTAGAAGTGGCTAGGTCATCGTGAGGTTTGCTGCTCATCCTGATCCTACTGAGGGCCAGTAGATCACTAAGAATGAGAGGTCCCTAGACTGCACAATGTTCAAGCACCACCCTTTGATCATTAAGCTCGATGAGCTTAGGGGTATAGTTGAAACATACCATCTTCCCAAGGTCTGCCGCATTATGGCTCCTTTCCCTGATGACCATATAGCTTATCCCCCTCCAGGATTTGTTTCTATTAGCTCCCACCATCTCGCTGTCGGGCTTAGGTTCCTGATCTATCCTTATCTTGTAAAGTTGTTGAATAAACTAAAACTTTCCCTCTTTCAACTCACATTGAATTCATATTCTTAGCTTACCTCTCTTATCCTCTTATACCTTAGGAATAATCTCCTTCCTCTTTCGGTAAGGTTCTTTGCTATTTGTTTAGCATCAAGAGCGTAGGTCAGAATGATAGGATTTACTACCTGACAGCTCGTCAAACTGAGTTCAAGAGGATCTTGCCACAAGGTGATTCTAAAGGCAAGTCCAATGTATGGAACTATAAATCCCATTGGTTTTACATTTCATGCCTTTCTCTGCATCATCTTTGTAATTTTGATTTCATCTTTACTCCTAGTAAGTGAGCTATGGACTGTGAATTTGCATGAATTCATGTTTTATTTTCTAATTTTGACTTTGTTTCATTTTACAGATGGAGCTGGCAAGGAGAAATTGACATTAAAGATCGATGAGGTTTAGGTGCTAGGCCAATTCATTGTTGTAGATGATCTGAAGAACAATCTCAAATTTAACAAGGATTTCTTGTGTTTGAATAAGCTTGCTCTAACTTTAAACATCAAGATCACCAAGACATTGGAGCTCATCAAACTACGAAGGTCAGCCCAGCAAACTTTGAAAAATATGAAAACACGTTGAGACTCGACCTCTAAATGCCATGAACTCCTCGCTCTGCTCAATTTGCTATTGTCGTGACTTCATTAGCCCTGCTACTACAAGTCAATCTTCTCCAGCCATAGAAATAGTATCCTCACAAATGCTAGCTCCCACCTTGCATCTTGAGGTGGTCAAGGCGATCAAGGAAGTCACATTTCCATCTGTTGCTCCTACCAAAAAACAAAGAGTAAACCAGGGGAACAAGGTTGTTATTGCTATAGAGGAGGTGGCACTTGAGGTCGAGGTCAAGGAGTGACCCATCGGTCTTAGTCTAAAGACAAGGTAGTACTTCGACTTCCTTTGGGAGAATGTTGAGCTGATCCTGGGGCCTGGCAATAGGGCCAAAGCATTAGAGTTTAAGGAGTGCTCAGGGGAAGGATTGATGGGCTATACAACTCGTTGTGTCCTGCTAGTAAGTAAAGTCCTTTCAACTTGGTTCTCTTGCCTCTTTGTAATCTGACTTGATCATTTAATTTTTTTAGGGCTTGCTGGCAACAATAAAGTTGAAGAACATGCTTCGAGCTTGGGATGAAAGGAAGGAAAAGCTTAGGAGCAACTTGGCTACCATGACTACTAAGGCACTAAAACTGAAGGAAAGAGCTAGGGATGTGAAAGTCGCCAAGGAGGAAGCCAAGGAAGCCTTATCTCATGAGGCTGTCACATCCAGCCTCAATAAAGTGGTTAGTGAGCTGACGAGAGTAAAAGATGAATTGGATGTGATAGTGTAGCAAGCTAAGGCTATCGAGAGGAAATATAATGTGGATAGGGATGAAGTTGCTTTAGCAAAAGAGGAGGTTGCACAAGCTAAGGTAGAGATCACCGTGCTGATTGCGAGGGCTAAAGAAGAGGCGGTGTCTGACGCCATTACTGGCTTCTTGTTCACCTTGTGGGAGGAGCGTCCAGAGATGGATTTTTCCTTTTTCGGCGAGAATGTTATTGAGGCCATTAAAGGTTTCAAGGAGGACGCAAAGGTAGCTTATCTTGAGAGGGGTTCGTAGTTAGCAGGTGGAGCTTGTCCGGCTTGGGACCTGACTTGAAGAGAGAGTAGTTCACAAGTCATGAAAACTGCTGATGATCAAACGATGGTTAACCTACTCACCTCATGTATGGGCCCTCCAGCCTAGGTTGCAGCTTCCAAGGCCAATCTTCCTCATAGGCCATAGTTTGCAACAATCTCAAATGTAATTTTGAATTTTCAGATGTAAATTCTCCTCATTAAGGGGAGTCTTCAATGAACTTTTTCATAATATTCATGCTCTATTTTTGCTTTATTCGTCCAAGTTTCCATAGTTGTATATTCAATAGGTTGCAAATGATGTCGTGAATGAGTTCCTACAAACCATGACTTAATGAACATTAGTTAAAATGAATGTCCATAGGTCAATTGACCTTATTTAACAAACTAATGACTTTGTCATTGCCAAGATGAATGTATAAGTGTGGTGCCAAGTAGTTAGTCACATGCAATATCGAATAATAGGTCATATGCAGTGCTGAATAATAGGTCACATATGGTGCCAGGTAGTAGGTCGTATGTGGTGTCAAATAGTAAGTCATATACAGTGTTAAGCAGTAGGTTATATGCGGTGCCAAATAGTAGGTCATATGCGGTGCTGAGTAATAGGTCATATACGATGCTGAATAGTAGGTCACATATGGTGCCGGTTAGTAGGTCATATGTAGTGTCGAATAGTAGGCCACATATGATGCCCAGTAGTAGGTCATATGTGGTGCCGAATAGTAGGTCATATATAGTGCTCAGTAGTAGGTCATGTGCAGTGCTAAATAGTAGGTCTAAACAATAGGTTGCATATGGTGCCAAGTTTTTGTAAGTACCTCAAGTTAAATGCCCCTTCCGGATTAGAAGGGTGAGTGTTTGCTTCTAGATTAGAAGAGCGATAGCTCACTTTTGGTATAGTATTCTATTAAAAATTTATTCAGAAATTAGTAAACAGTCATAATAACTTAAAAACATTAGTAGTTTTATCAATTTCTGAATAATATTATAGGACAAGATAAGCAAAATCAAATTTATTGATCATATGGGTGGAGATGTTCAACATTCCAAGCTCATAGTTCTCCACTAGAAATCACATTAACCTTCTTCCTTCTCACCCTTAGCTTAACTTCATCCTTGTAGTAGCATTGGGTTATATGATAATCACCTCGCACACATCCAACGCCATTAGAGGTCAGGAATCTAATAGTAAGTGTCTTGGTAGATGTGACCATGTCCAGGTCATTGATCATAGATCGCCCCATCACCACATTATATGCTAAGGGATAGTCGATGATCAGAAAGTCTGCCAAGATGGTTGCTTAGCGACCCAAGTCTCTAAGAGTAATGGAAAGCCTGATTTGCCCCACTGGTAGTGTTGATTCTCCTGTAAAGCCATAAAAGGGCACTAAGGAAGGCTTCAATTGATCCGAGCTTAGTCCCTTCTGTTCAAAACATCCTTTATACATGATGTTCATTGAGCTACCTGTAACAATCATAATTCTTTGTACCTCGGTGTTACCAATTCTAGCTCAAATAACCAGTGCACCATTTATGGGGAAAATGTATCCCTCGTGTATCTTCATTTGTGAAGGTGATGCAGTCTAAAGTCATCCTTACTTTCTTGGTGGGACCCTCGAATTCACTGTGTCCCCTGAATAGGATGTGATTTGCTTCTCGTATGTAGCATTCATGCAGCATGTTTGAGGTACTTACAATGTGAGGCCCATTGTGAATGGTAAATATATTTCTTACCAAGGGTGCCTCCTCCTACTCAAAATTCCATTGGCACTGCTACTATGCTGGTCACTAATGCTGCTGAGGTCACTGTTCCACAAGTTACACCACATAATCTTTTAAATGACCTCTCTTGATTAGGTTCTCAATTGCATCATTGAGTGCCCTGCATTATAGAGTGTTGTGCCTGATTTCATCATGATAAGCACAATATTTGTTCTTGTTTCTGAATTAGTTAGGAGTCTTTATGGGTTGGGCTTCCCAAAATCTTCCCTCTCCTTCTCTGTGACAAAGATCCTTTCCTAAGTATCTGGTAAGACGTTGTAGCTGTTATGATATCCTTTACACTAAGATTGCTCGTTCCTAGCCTTCTTTGCAACTTAATTTTTAGGGTCATCATCTTGACTCTCCTTGCTATTCCCAGTATTGTTCCTTTTTTTACTCTAGTTAGAGCTATTTGCTTCATCCTTGGATTTTTTAGGGCCAAAGGTTTCCTCCCACTTGATCTTTTTAGCAGCTCGTTCATAGAATTCACTGAGGTCCCTTACCAAAGACTTGTATATGCTCTTATATAGCTTCCAATCTTTGTAGAGTCCCATAGAGATCGTTGTTAAGATGCTCTCATCTTAGGGATTCTCTATGCTACTAACCTCATGTCTGAATTAGGTAATGTAGTCTTTTAATGATTCATTCTTTCACTAAAAGACTGTCGTAAGGTGGTAGGGTGGTGTGAGCTACCTTCTTAGTGGCCTGTATTGATTGATGAATTTCCTTTGGCATTCTTCCCAACTGTCAATGCTGTGAACTTTGAGATGCCTAAACCACATTCAAGGTATGTCTCCTAGAATGGCTAAGAAAACACAACACTTGACTAAAGGATTAGTCATCTAAAGATCCACTGTACGTTGAATGCATCCAAGTGATCGTATGGGTCACTATCCCCATTATATAGCAGGATGGTGGGAACTTTGAACCTATAAGGGAGAGGCTCTTTCTCAATCTCCCTGGTGAATGGCGTCCTCCCTTTGTAATAATCTTGGTGGTCTTGAGCTTGAGGGCGTTGTTCCAACTGCTCCGCCCTCTGAAGCAACTCCTCTACCATATGGTTCTGAGCCTCAGACTAATAGTTGGAAGATGGTTAGCTCCTTTTTTTGTCATGGGAGTGTTGATTTGAGGTCCTGTGCTTCCCTTGCTTGTGACCGGGCAAGCTTTGATCTAAGAAATGTCTCGATTGATCATGTTTAAGCCTTCAGCTTAATACGAATCCCTACATCATTGATGATTTCCTTCATTCTCCTTATGGGCTCGATGGACCTCTAACTTTGGCCATAAGTTAGTAGAGCAAGCTAAATGGGTGTGCTAAAGTACTTCTCTAGTTGGTCTCTCTTCCTAAGCTCTTTCCCATGTCCATTGGAGAGCTTTTTTCTATGCAACACCCCCAAACTTGCTTTTGTAAGCACTAAGCTTATGCCTGAGTCAATGCTCTAACCGCTTTAGCCAACTCTCCAACTACTTTCTCCAGTGCCTCATGATGCTAATGCCATGCTTGTATTCCATCAATAATATTAGGTTGGTGCGAGGCCATTGGGGGCATGTTGGCGGCAACACCTTTGGTGGGGATGGTGAAAGCACCTACTATGAGAAAGATTGGATCCCTTTGCTATTGCATATGACCATCAGACTAGTCAACTGTAGCATATAAACTCCTGGTGGTTCATCCTCTAGCCATTAAAAAAAGTCAAGGGGAATGCAATTTAAGGCCCTCCTTCTAGTGCAAAAATGTTAACTGTTGAATCTAGTCTACCCAAGTTTAGGACCCCAAATTACAGATTAAATGCAAATAGAGAGAGAGAGAGAGAGAGAGAGAGAGAGAGAGAGAGAGAGAGAGAGGGAGAATAGGGAGACACTAGAAGTTTTTAACATGGTT